>VDFB02000015.1:459242597-459337704 GCA_007258455.2 Sequoia sempervirens | reverse complement strand
CGCCTACAATCACCCCCCTGATGCAAAAACTGAGGACACCCATGAAAAAAAATTTCCTACCCATTTTCCCTTTTGATGCCCCAAAAAAAACCCATGTTTTTGTTTTTCGAAAATATGTGCATAAATGACTCAAAAACACAAAGTTCGGTTTTGAGCTAACCTGGCAGGGTACGGCGCAATGGGTGAAAAATATCCGTCTCTCATCCGCCCGGTGAATGACGTCACTGTCGTATTCTGGCATGGTGTCTGCTCTCGCTCGCCGCCTTTTTCTTCTTCTCCTCCGTCTCCACTTGCTAGCTGTCACAATGGGCCCAAAGTAATTCAACAATTACCTTTTATCCCTTTTTTTTCACTTTTCCCTCCATTTTCACCTTGGGGTATTTTTTTTCTCTTTTTAACCAAAAATTCCTCTGATTAATTCATCCAAGCTCTTTCTTCTTCCCGGGCCGCCATTTGCACACCGTTTATCCGATTGACTCCGTTCAAGCGCCATTCTTCTCGTTTTTCCGTGCTCTTTCCAACAACATGTACCACTCTATACTTTCGAGAAGTTGACCGGGGCTCCCTTTTCCTCCCCCGTCCCCCTTCTCGAGGGGGCATACCCTACCATTCCCGCCTAACCCGTCGCTCTGACCCTACCTTCGCTTGACTGGGGCATCTTCTCCGCATTCCCTCCATTCGGGGCAACTCACGCGCACTCCCCCATGCTGGGGCATCTCCTTTTCTGGTCTCTTCCTCTACAGAGTCATCTGCATTCTATTTTTCTTCGAAACCCTATTATTCTAATAGTATTTCGAAGAGGGGAAAAATGTAGACGTCCAATTTGATCACCTCCATATGATCAAACGCGTCTCCTTATTCATCCGGTTGCTCATCCCCTCTGTCAATATTAATTAAGCCAATTGTTTAATTAATACCTGCATCTTGCACAAAGGTCCTAAAGTATTTAATTTAATACTTTGCCCCTCTTCCTCCTCTAAATTAAATAAATATGCCCTTTTATTTAATTTAGTCATATTCCCCTTTTGAATTAAAATTCATTTTTAATTCATCTTTTCTCTCTCATGGTCACATCCTCCAACTTTTGCAAGTTGGTCCCTAATCCATTTTAATTACTTCATCTTCTTCTAATTAACCAGGGTTAGCATGTGCACACCCTTAATCATCATTAAGGTCACATCCTCCATAATTTCCCACTTGCTTCTAATGAGTCATTAGTCCATCTAACTGAGTACTTGCACAACCTTAATCATTTGATTAGCCTAACCTAATTCTCATCCTATTTATGGCATATGTCCTTGAGTCAACCTTATTAAAGGCTTTCTCCTTTTGGACAAGGCATCCCCCTTCCCCATGTGAATTTTTAATTCACCTTTTAATCCCCCAAGGCACCTAAAAGGAATTTTTAATTCCTTCACTTCTCCCCACATGTCCTCTATTCATTCTTTATTCTTTCTCTCATCCCCATGAGAATATTTGAGGAATTTTTAATTCCTCACATGTCCTCTCACCCACATGGGGACAAGGACCTCCTTTATGAGGAGATCTTGTCCAATCCCAAGGTACTTTGTACCCCTCTCTATGTCATGTCCTTCTCCTTCCACCTCATGTCCACTTCACCTTTTAGGGCTATCTCACATGCCACATGTCAAGATGTGAGGGCTTGTGAGTTCTCAGCTCACCTTAGCCCTACATCTTGATATTTGGTGGATCAATCTCAACTGTCCATTTCCCCTAGGATTTCCCAAAAATCCTATAAATACCCCCTCTTTTCTCTCATTTTGGGGAGATCATTTTGCTAGCCAAACTCTTGCAATTTTGTTTCTCAACTCTTACTTAGCCATTTTCTTGTGTTCATCCACTTGCACTCATCCCCACATCACATAGCTTGCATCTACTTGCCATCCAAGGAGTATACACATCAAAGATCGAAGGGCCAACTAAAGGATCGATTCGACGCAAGGTATAATGTTCTATTTGTTGCTTTTGCTTTGTGTTGTTTCCCTCTTAGGCTAATCTTGAGGTGTAGGTTGTTTTAGGTGTTTAGTTGCACTCTTTTGCTTGTTGCTTGCTTTCTAACTCTCACATTTAGCCTATCATAAGAAGAAAGAGAATGGAAAAGAAAAATAAGAGATGAGAGCCAACTAGGAAATCCCTATGCCAAGTCATATGTTCATTGCTGCAATGTTTTAATGAAAGAGCATAGAACTATCATCATTCCCCGAATACATAAGATGAGAAGAATGACACAGAGAAAGTGAAAACAAAAGAAAAATAAGAATTATTTTTGGGTTAACATGGAAAATACATTGAGGTCTTAACACTTTTCATCATCCCCAAAAGGAAAACACAAGTGAAAAGAAGAAAATGAAAATGAAAAATATTTTTGGTCAACATGAAGGAGACATTTTGGTCTCAATGCCTTGCATCATCCCCAAAAGGAAAAACACAAGAAAAATACAAGGAAAAACAAACCTTGTGGGTCAACATGGAAGAGACTTAGGGAATCTCTATGCTTTGCATCATCCCCAAAGGAGAACACAAAACAAAAAGAGAAAAAGACAAAGACCATTTGGGTCAACATCAAAGAGACATAGGGAATCTCTACCCTTTGTGTCATCCCCAAAGGAGAACACAAAACAAAAAGAGAAAAAGACAAAGACCATTTGGGTCAACATGGAAGAGACATAGAGCATCTCTACGCTTTGCATCATCCCCAAAGGAGAATATAGAACAAAAAAAGGGAAAACAAAGTGAAAAGAAATGTATGACATATAGAAGAATACAGGTACAAATAGAAGAACTGTACAAAGAGAGAGAACATCCAACACAAGATATGAGGAACATGATACACACATAAAAGAAAAATAAAATAAAGAAAGATGTAAAAAGGATAGTGAGGTGCATACAAATCAACCATCTAATAGGCCATCCACCTCCCAAACATGATCATCTTACTATAAGGGTGATTGACTATCCAATGGAGGAATTGCAAGTGCCAAGCTAGGAGAATAACCAAGTTGTGCACTTTTGTATAAGAGATTTATCATCTAAGCTCATAGAAGAGGAGAATAAAGAATTCAAATTATTGTGCACCTCTTCATCAATTTTAGAAATCTCTTCATCATCATCCTCATCAAGATTAATTATGACGGGAGGATGAAGAGTGATGTCCAAGGAAGGATGTATCAATAATGGTGGTTGTTGGATAAGTTTAGTTTGTTGTGAGGGTGGTGAGGGACTATCTTGTGGTTGGTTAAGAGGATTATCAGGAATTATTTTTTTCAATGGTGGAGGTTGGTTTTCTTTATTGTTTTCATTTTTAAATTGTCGAGCGATAAAATGAAAATGACAACGACGCTCTCTAGCACCTTGATTTTGCTTAATTCTATTTTAAAGTTGTTTAGATGTAAGAGCAGATTGGTCAACTATAGGCTCCTTTGTTTCAAAAGGATATGGATCAATCACTTTCTCCTTAGCTTTATATACTTTTTTAATGTGTGATGGTAGGATTGGATTACTTTCAACATCTCTTGGTCTCTTAGATAAGGAAGTTGAAGGATCAAATTGTGATGGACTCTAGAGGTAAGGGTTGGTCATGGTCAAAGGTAGGTGTAAGCATGGTCTCATCTATGATGGGAGGTGTGGAAGTGGATGGGGACATACCATGAAGAGGCAATTCAGCTATCCTTTTGGCTTTAAACTTTTGATATACTATGAAAAGAAGTCCTTTCAAGGTGTAATGGGTTCCATGGGTTCAGGCCAAAAGGCTTTTAAGGAAAAATTTCCTTTAGAGGATAGGGGATTAGATTGGCTATGGTGGACAGTAAAGATTTCATTATCATGTGGAAACCTCAAACACTTATGAATGACTAATGGGACCGCTTTCATTGAGAATAGCAAAGGGTGACCTAGCCACAAACAAAATTGGTCAAATTTTGAAATGATATAAAATCTCACATCTAATGTTTTTGATCCTACTTGTAAGGGTAGCATGATTGATCCAATTGTAGGGAATGCAAAACCATTGTGTGTTTTTATCCATGCAATTGCTTTATGATAAGTATCTTGATATAACTCATGTAAGACTAGAAACTCCTCTATGATCACATTCTCACCACAAGTGGGATCTATTAATATCCCATTAGTTGGCTTATCATAGATTCATCCAGCTATGTAGAGAGGACCATCAAGAAGATTTGGTAATATTTCTTTATCAGAAAAAGTGATATCAAGATATTTATTGCTTTGGCCCTTACGAGGGATAACGTCTATTGTAGCTACAAGATTCTACATAGGAATACTTTCAATAACCATTGGAGATATATCATGTTGCTCATTATGTGTATCAACAGTATTTACATGAGTTTTTGAAGGTTAGCTAGCCTTGAAAAATGTAGTATGTTTAGGCATAGGGTTGGTGAAAATGTATAAATTTTGGTTAGGGGGTGCAATGAACTTATTGCCTCTATCATTAACACCCTCAATGGAAAATTCACCTGAATCAATGATGTCTTGAACTAAATTTTTTAGACACTTGCAGTGTTTAGTGTCATGTCCATTTTGGCAATGAAAGTGACAATAAGTGTTAGGCCTGAAGTTGGGTGGTAATGGTTGGCTTGGATCAAGCGGTCTGATAGGTGGCAAAGTGAGCATGCAACTTTGAATTAATTGGTTCATTGTATGATGGAGGGAATCGGGTAAAGGAGTGAATTGTCTCTTAAGGTCCCCATAATGATAAGGTATGATTGTCTTAATAGCAGCCATTAAATTTTGAATTGGTTGGGTGGGTTGTGATTGTGAAGGTGGATTAAACTTTAAGAAGCATTTATTCTATATGTGAATGGTTTTATTGTTATTATGGTTTTGATTGTTGTTTTTAGGTTTGTTAGCTTAACTAGAAGTGGATGTTGAATTACGACTTGAAACCAAGTTATGATATTCACAAAAGGTTATGCATAAATGCATAAGCAGAGGGAATTTCATCATAGTTAACTTATCCTGAAGGTTTCTATGCAAATTTTCGATAAACAACTTTTGTAGATGTGCATCTAGAATTTTAACATCTATTTGAGCATACACAAATTGGTAACATGAGATAAAATCAGTTAATTTTTCATTTGTGTTTTGTCTACATTGCATGTGGTCAGCCATTATCTTCTTGGGTATCATGTGAACTTGAAATTTACTTATGAAAGCATCCACCAACTCATTAAAGGAGCAGATGGAATAATTAGGCAAGTTGGAAAACCACTCTAAGGCATTATCTTTCAAGGTCCTAGGAAATTTTTTGGCTAAGAGTCTCTCATCAAGGAAAAAATCACTTCATAAGGTTGTGTAAGCATTAACATGGTTGACAGTGTCTCCTTTACCTCCATATTTCTCAAACTGACACATTTTTATCCCTTGTGGCATCAGGGTACATAATATTTCTAAGGATAAGGGGGTGCTATGGACATGATATGTGGTTGGAGTAGTTTGACATTGACTAATGGTGGAAAGTTGATGTTGCATGGAAGATACGGTGTTAAGGAGTTGTGTAAGGAGAGGATCAGGATATCTAGGTTGTGATGGAAGGGAAAATGGTGATGGAGTGTAAGTAATGGTAGGGGAAGTGAAGGGAATGCTAGTAGGTGTAGAGGTAGTGGAAGGATTTTCCAATGCCACAAGTGAAGTAGGAATTGTAGGTGGAATTGTGAAAGAGGGAGCCACATAACTAGCCTATTGCATAGTTGTAGTGACTTGTGAAGTAGTATAAGTTGGTATGGATGTGATGGTTGAAGGGGGAGGAACTTGAGATCCTTCTTGGCTAACAATATTTTTTGTGGATTGGGTATTAGTAGGGGCATGTTTATTACAAATATTAGCAATATTTTGTAGGACTATCAAACCATCATCATGTTCAAGTAAATGATGAAGATTATCAATGGAAGGTATGGAAGTTTTGGATATGTTTTCAAGTGAAAAGTCTTGTTGTAAATGTGAAAATTCTTCATGAATACTAATCACCTTGTCTTGAGAGTTGTTTTGGATGTCAACATTCATTGGATGGAAAGGGGAAGGCATAGTAGCATTTTTAGTGCCTAATACACCATTGTCCATACTAGGAGTACGAGCTCTTGAGATCCCAAGGTCCACAATGAAAGTGCTATTGTGGGATGCCATGAGTCTAGAACTTCGTCTCACCAAAGTATTATCAATGGAATACCAAACACTCATACATATACCACAAAGGAGGGAGGTAACTCATATACAAATTAATCTAATATGTCCAAATTCTAATAACAAAAATGCTACTAACTATAATAGAAAACTAACTACAGAAAATAGAGATGCGAGAAAAAAGCAAGAAAATGCTAGAAATGTTGTTTGAAAAATGCAGAGGGACTAATACACCCTAGGTGGCGAATGAGTCCTAGTATGCAAATTTTTTATGTTTTCTTAAAAAATTAATATGATTCTAATGCAAAATAGAATGCAACTAAGGCTACATAATGCATATTTTTAATTTTTTCAATGATATGTAAAGCAAAAATGAAATCTAAACTAAACTTTCACTAATGAAAGATGAAAACACCTAGAATGAAAAAGCAAAGCAATATCCTAATTGAGTGTTAATTCAAATGTAATCTAGGATGAAATATGTAAAAGAAATCAGAAAATGCAAAGTTTTCAAGAGTTGGGTTCACCAAAATGAACCATAGATTTTTGGACCCAATAGGATCTCTAAGTCTTATAGGGTTTTTCACCTAAAAGGAGAGAGATTAAATCCAAAAATGCTAAGGGTTCATTCAAATTATGCAATGTATGATGTTTTCTATGCTAAATGGACTAAACTAAATGCAATTGAATGATATAAACTAATGTAAATGAATGCAAAACTAAGATTTAAACTATGTTTGAAAACATACTGTGATATGAAAACAATGAATAAAATGAAGAAAATATGCAAAACAAAAAGTAAAGGGATGAATCTGAGTGCACCTAGATGAAGTATGATGAATCTGGAATGTCTGGAAGGCTGACTAAAATTATTGATTTTCCACAATGGGACTCTTTTTCCCAAGGTGGTGAATTATTTCTCCACCTAATGAAAAAGTGTCGGGAGCAAGTTTCTAACAGTCGGGATCCAGAATCTAACAAACTCAAACATTTAATCCTAAGGTGGGACTTATTTTCCACTACTGGTGAATTACTCCTCTCCCAAATTTCTAGAAAATCAGGAGACAACACTGTAACACTAGATCTAGAAATTTTTGCTTGTCGAGTTGCTGAGGTCAATTTTGTAGGAAACAGACAAAAAACCTTCACCAAGCTTGAAATAAGAATGAATTGACTTGAAGCACCTATTTGAATTGTTCTCCTCTTTTCAACACCTATAAACTTGTTAAATCTGCATACAAAAGGTTGCAAATACACATGCAAAGGGGTAAAATGGTTGTGGGTTACCAAATAAGGGTTTTCCTTGGTCAAACCCCACTTTGGTAATCAAACCCAATAGAAATAAATGAAATGTAAAGAAAATGATCAATAGATAATATGAAAATTTCATAAACTTACCAAACCCTTGAAGATGCAAGTCTGAAGTAATGTCAATGGATACTCCAAAGTGCTTGAATATTACTTGATGATATGTTGCAAGATGCTTGATTGAATGCTTGAATGAGTGGATGAATGAATACTTGAATGAATGCATGAATGGGGGTTAGAATAGATGTAAAAAAACTTATTTATACCTTCTTGTGCCTTAGTAACCATTAATACCTCATCATAGGCCAACATCAAGTGATTTTTAAATAAATCCTGAAAGGAAATTTAGAATATTTTGAATTTTGGAGTCAAGGGGGACTTATTCACCACCCATGGTGAATTGGTCCCACCTAGGGCCTAAAACTAAGTGTGGGGAATTAAGTTGTATTTAATGTTATTTTTCAGGAGTATATTCAAACATACACTTAAATAAAGCATGTGAGTTCTTAAAGGGGTCAAATAAATCATAAGAAAAGTGTAAATAAGGATATGCCTAGAAAAGTGTGAATCTTTATTACAAGACTTGACAATAATTTAAAATAGGACTTGTTGATGTGTAAAAAGATGATTTTTAGGTTAGTTATATTAAATAGAGCCTTGAATAATGTGGAAATGTTTAACAACACTTCACAACACCTTCACAAGACTTTAGTATTTGAATTTTAGTACCTAAATAAGCGTGTTCAAGACATGTTACGTCATATAATCAAGGAAAAATATGTCAAACACCATGAAACAAGACCTAAAAGGCCATGAAAATTAAAAGGGGCCATTTTTCTATAGCATATAGGGTAGATGTGAAATCTTTGGATGTCAAAATTGGCTCTGAAAGAATCTTTGACAAATACCTTCAAAATGACTAAGACACCCTAGGTGGCGACTTAGTCTCATCTGGAATTTTTGAAATCTCTAAATGTGGGCCCAGGGTTCAAGGTCTGCACCTCCTTCTTCTTGAATCTTATGTCCTGAAACTTCTGGATTTAGCCTATAGGTGAGTTTTCATGAAGATGACAACTTTGCAATGCAACTTTGCAACTTTCCACCTTTGCAATTCAAATGATCTTTAATTATTCAACCTAAATTTTCAATCACAAACACACAAGAGAGGAAAAACTTGATGATTGTTGGTAAATGGGGGTTTTCCTTGGTCAAACCCCTTGTTGGCAATTAAACTTTGAAATAATATAGAATAATGAAGGTAAATGATGAATGAACAACGTGTAATGTTACAACTCATTAAACCCTTGTTATGAAGTATGAAAACTTGTGTGAACTAGATAGTTTGGATATGGATCTTGAATCAAAGGAATGCTTGATAGATATGGAATTGAATTGTTTGCTTGAATAAAAACCCTACATCACAAATTTTAGCTCAAAAACACACATCATGAGAGAAGATATTTGATATGATTCTTGAATCTTGATGATGGCTCCAAATGCTTGATGAATTGCTCTTGAATGCTTGAATACTTGAATGCTTGGATGCTCAAATTGCTTAGAGATCTTGCTTGATATCTAAAAATGAGAGAAGGAATCTTGTATATATACTTATCTATGCTTAATACACAAAAATTACACCACAAAAAGCTAAGATATGAATTCATTAATTCAAGGAGGCTAAATCCCACCAAGATTTGAAATTAAATCCTAAAAATACCTTAAGGGGGACTAAGATTCCCTAGGTGGTGTATTACTCTTGAGGCATGAAACTCAAGGAATAGACTCCAAAAGGGGGCCCATTTAAGGAAAACTTGGAATCAAGGTCCTCAGACCTTTTGGGGACAAAGACCCACTAGCTGGCATCTTAGTCCCAACCTAAAAATTAGGGACTCATAGTCGGAATCATTAAATTATCATTTGTTCATTGATGTTTTTCAGGATTTTCCATAAAAAAATATAATTCATTGAGCTTGTGGATGAAAAATAGGACCTTGATTAAGACATAAAAAAAGATTAAAAAAGCAAGGTTGGGCCGAAAAGGTGTGAAAATTCAAGGGTATGCATTTTCCCACACCACATTTAGCGCCCACTTTAGTGAGAGGAGGAAATTGCTTCAAACTTACACTAAAGTATCCAACCACACAATCAAGAGGGGTTCAAATGTACGAATGGTAGTAAGCTAGGATGAAGATAATTAAGAGGGTGGGAAAGCCCCTAGTATCAAGATCTTATGAAAAACCAACATAGGAACAAAGGAATACACATGCGGATGATATATGAAGCCATAACTAGATTGCAAACATATACCATCAAAGACATAAAAGGAAAAATGAAAAAGAAAAATGCAATAGATCAAGCTTTGATTGGCCATCCAAGGCATTGTGGACTAGGTCTAGGCTATTTTTCTAAGAGAGGTTTATACATGGAACATGTTGCCCACTATGAAAACAAAATGAATTCTCACAAGGGCTAGTGAAGCTAGTTTTCCACTAGGTGAGCCCTAGGAAGTCCATATCAATTTTATACTCCCATGACTATGATAAGGACAAAATAATGCACACTCACAAGGGCTAGTGAAGCTAGTTGTACACTAGGTGAGCCTTGAGGGACCATATCAAATCCACACCTTCATGACTTTAATAAGGTACAAAAATAAAATGCAACAAGTGAAAGGGATGTTCGAAGGGATTTTTCTTAGTTCATGTGAGGTCTCTTCTTAGGGAACATTGTGCTTAATGTCTCCAAGAGATAATAAATAAAAGATCTCATACTAGGGAACATTGTACTTCAAGAGAGGACAAGGAAATTCTATGCTCTTAGAGGAAATCAAACCCATTGACACCACCAAGAAAGGATGCATCACAAGAAAGAAGAAAATCACACAATGAAGCATGAAATCATGCCAAAATAATGCCAATGTATGCCCCCACCTTAAAGAAATTTCTAAATGCCATGTGAGCAATTACTTTAAAGTAGAAACATGAAAAGGAAAAGAGGGTTTCCACCCAAAAACACAATGGATCTATGGATTTCGGGTCAGTATTTGTCTTTGGTATAATTATATTAGAGAGCTCGAAACTATCATATTTCCCTAAATACACATAGAACTAGAAGATGGAGGTACCAAAAAAGTATCCCTTTTTCCTTGCTTGATTTGGGAATAATTAATGATAAATTGGACTTAATGTCATCGTGATCTACTGTTATGAGGTGTTTTACATATCCACACTAGGTCTTGAGCCCTTTTTAAGCTAAATTAACTTAAATTTGTCCTAATTTAATGGTGTAAAATGTATTTATTTACATCTTCACATTAAATTTGGGAGGCTTTTAAATCAAGTAGACCTAATCTAGTGTTGTAATGTGTTTTTCACATTCACATGGGATTTAGGGCCCTTCTAAGCTAAATAAACCCAATTTTACCTTAATTTAGTGTTGTAAATTGTATGTATTTACACTTTCACACTAGATTTTGGACCCTATTGAATTTATGACATTTATATCATCATTAATAGGCCCCTATGACCCCATATTGTGCATCTCAAGGAATATTTTAATCAACAACCCAACTAGATCAACATAAAAGCTAAAATTCTTCACTCCTCAACATCCCAGTTGGGAAAATAGCCCCTGTGTGACCCATTCACCATCTTTGGTGAATAAGTACCATCTAGGTGGGACTCATTCATGCAGGATGGCGAATGAGTCCATTTGGGATATTTTCAAGGCTTTGAGTGGGAAAAGTGGGTTTTTATTTCAAATTTCTTCAATGTCAGCCTTGGGGATCAAAATAATAGTCATTTGAGTGGATTTCCTATATAAGAGAGCTTTCAAATCCCCATTTCATCCAAGCATCATAAATTCATGCCATCAAGTCAATAATTCAAGATTAAAGTACTTCAATTCTTCACAAGATCATCAAGATAGCTTTCAAGATCAATTGTAAGGCATTCAAAGCCAAGATTCTTCATCAATTCTTGTAGAAATTAAGGATCCATCATCATGGAAAGATCTATGTACTTTTAAGGCTTGGAGATGATTGAATAATAGGTTTCAAACTTGTTGGAGTCATCTCCCTATTTTCAAGGTCAAAATCTTTACAAAATGTCACTTACAGCCTCAAAAATCAAGGTATCAGATCCAGACACTTGGAGGAATAGATTGAGTAGATCCAGACTTTGAATTTCTAGAAAAGTAAAACTAGACTTATTTTCCAAGAGTGGAGAATGAGTCCCAATATGGGTATTTTTTAGAGATCTTTGTAGATTCAGATACCCATTTTTTTGAAACCTATTTTGGTGCAATTTCCCAGAACTGGGACTAATTCGCCTAGAATGTGAGATGAGTCCTGCTAGCCTAAAAAGTTAGATTTTTCAGAATTCCAGAGACATTTCTAGTCTTCACTCCAACCTCTACAATTTTCTAGGTGCATACTTTATGTTTGTCTCTCCTATTCACATTCTAAATATCACATTGTGTTTTTCAACATTTCATGTTTTGAAAGTTTACACTTGGTGGTGAACCCCTTATTCGATCATATTCAACCCCTAGGACATCCTTATTGCAATATTTAAATGTATTTTGCATTGAAATCTCGAGGGTTATCCTTGGGTGGAACCTTTGTAAAGTGGGAATCATATACCAACTACCTATCCAAAACAAAAAGAATCCATTTTCATTAGTTCCAAAAGAGACATAGGGTGTCTCGATGCCTTGTGTCATCTCTAAAAGGAAAAAACAAGAGAAAAATGAAAGCAAAAGAAAAGATAATGAAAAATATTTTGTGTCAACATCAAAGAGACATAGGGTGTCTTGATGCCTTGCATCATCCCCAAAAGGAAAACACAAGAGAAAAATGAAAGGAAAATAAAAGTTAAAGACCAAAGAAAAGGTGAAAATATTATGACACGTAGAAGAATGAAGGTAGAAATAGAGGAATGCACATAAAGAGGAAACATCAAATAGAACATTACAGGGGATCACATTACACACATGCAATCAAACAAAAAGAAAGAAAAAGAGGAAAATAAAAATACTAGTAAAGTAGATGTGAGTCAACCATCCAACAGTTCATCCACATCCCAATCTTCTTTAGAATATGTGAAATTTAGATCACTAGCAAGAGGGACCCTATCAAGCACTATACAAGGAGAATCACCAAGTTCAACATGTGGTGAATCACTTGATTTAGGATGATCATAACGGTTGTTGTTGTTTAAGCTCATGGAAGAGGAAAATAACAAATTCAAGTCATTATGCACTTGCTCATCAATTTTAGCAGTTTCTTCATCTTCATCCAAGTTAACCACAATAGGATGAAAAATAATAATATCCCTAGAAGGTATTGGTCCTTGTGTTAGAGACATAAGAGTTTTTGGTTCTAGTAAGGGAGGAGGCTCAACGTTCATTGCTTCTGTCAAGTTTAGATTTTGATTTTCCATGCTATTCTCTTCATTCATGTTTCGAGCAATAGCATGACATTTATTCCTATGCTCTCTATAATTTTTGAAACAAAATTATAGAGAGCATAGGAATAAATGTCATGCTATTGCTCAACCTTCCTATTGTTGAACAACCTTCCATGATTTCTTCTTGTTAGGGAAGAACAGAAGAAATCATGGAAGGTTGTTCAACCACTTTCTCTTTTTCTTTATAAATTTTCTTAGGAGGAAAACTAGGACTTGTGTGGTTTTATCCTATCCTTTTGTAGGAAATAGGCAAGGGATTTTTGATGGATGGGTCTTGGTTTGTTGGAAGGGCTTTGGGTTCAATATTGTTTTCTTCAAGTGGTAGAGGTTTGATCATGGGTGGAGGAAAATTGTGAAGGGATAATTTGGCTATGCATTTTGCTTTGAATTTTTGGTAGGATAGGAAAAGTAATTCTTCATGGGGTCTTATAGGTTTCATGGGCTTGGGCCAAAAATATTCTAAGGAGAAATTTCCATAAGAAGATGGAGGTCTAAAGCCACTATGGTTCATGGTGGATATTTTATTGTTGACTGGAAACTTTAAGCACTTATGGACAATGTATGGGACCACATTCATGGATTTAAGCCATGTTTAGCCTAGCTTCACATGAAATTGATCCAAATTAGATATAATAAAGAATAATACATTTAATTTCTTTGGTCCTACTTGTAAAGGGAGTGTGATTGAGACTGTCATAGTATGGGAAAAACAATCATGTGTTTTAATCCATGCTTTTAGTTTATGCTATCTATCTTGAGAGAGGTCATGAACATATAAGAGTTCTTCTATGGTCACATTATCTCCATAGATGGGATCAATTAAAATCCCAGGAGTAGTCTTGTTATTGATTCTATTGACTATGTAAAGAGGATCATCAAGTGCATGTTTTATTATTTCTTCTAAATAGAATGTAATATCAATAGGCATTTTGGTTTTCTATTTATGAGGCTTGATGTCAATCACTCCTATAATTGTATTAATAGGAATTTGGTCATTAGTATCCATAGGAATTTTGTCATCATCATCTATAGGATTTTTTTCATTATTTATCATGCTATCATAATCTGTGCGAATGTTCATCACATCAGGCTCAGTTTCACTAGCCTTACCAAATGAAATATTATGGTTAGGCATGGGATTGGTAACAATTATCAAGTTTTGGTTAGGAGGGGCTGAAAATTTATTACCTTTGTCATTCACACCTCTAATTTGGATATGATTAGAATCAATGAGGTCTTGCACAAGATGTTTAAGACACTTGCAATGTTCTATATCATGTCCTTTTTGTTGGTGATAAGCACAATAGGAATTATGTCTAAATCTCTGAGATAATGGTTTGCTTGGGTCAAGAGGTGGAACGGGAGGTGAGGTAAGCATGTTTTTGTTTATGAGACGAGTCATGATGTTGTGAAATGTGTTCAATAAGAGAGTAAATTGTCTTTGCGGATCTCCAAAGATATAAGGATTACTCTTCTTTATAGAAGCTACTTGGATATCAACTAGTTCAGTAGGTTGGGAGGTGGAATTTAGTTGAAGGAAACTTTTATTTTGTCTTCTAAAGGGTTGATAGGTGTTTTGGATTGAGGATTCAAACTTTTCAGGATGAGTAGAGGTGGGTTTTGGTTCACAACTACCTACAAAATTTTGATAATCTCAAAGGGCAGTGAATAAGTGTATGAAGGAAGGGAATCTCATCATGGCAAGATTTTCATGTATCTTACTTTATAAATTCTCTATGAACATCTTTTGAAGGTCAGAATTGAGGATATTCACACTGATTTGGGAATAAAGTGATTGGTAACATGAAATAAAGTCAGTTAATTTTTCACCCTAATTTTGCTTGCATCTCATGAAATCAGCTAATGTCATTTCAAGAACCATATGCACTTGGAAATGGTTAATAAATTCTTCAACAATTTCATTAAATGAACGAATTGAATTATTTGGTAATGTAGAAAACTAGTTCAAGGATCAAGGAAAAATATTATCAAAAATTTTATCCTCAAGGATAAAGTCACTACACAAAGCAATAAAGGCATTAATATGATTATCAGGATCTCCCTTTCCTCCATTTTTTCTCAAAAAAAGGGATCTCTAGATACCTTGTGGCACCGAAATTCTCAATATTTCCAAACATGGTGTGTTGCTTTTGACATAATATGAAGGTGGACCATTTTGATTTTGATTTATGGTGGAAACTTGACATTGAATTGTTGAGAGGCTTTGTAAGAGGTGGTTAATGATAGGATCATTTCTTGTGGTTTGAGATGGAGATGAATATGGGGTGATCCCATAATAGTGGTTTACAATTTTTGGCCAAATTGGACACTGAAATTATTATTTTTAACTAAATCTTCACATTCAGGAACCTATAGTAGCTAAACCATGAAGAATTTGAAGATGATGCAAACTCAAGTCTTGTCACATTTTGTCTATAGATTCTAAAAATATATTTTTCAAAATTTTTAGAATTAGATTGCACTTATTTTTCCATCTCCCACGAAAATTGATTTTTTTCATAAAACAACATTTTTAAAAAGTGACGCACACTGTATAATGTATAAATTTTTTTCCATGAAGAATAAAATACTAATTCTTTCAAATTTAGATTCTTAACTCCGATATATAGTGCTTCCACTTGGTTAGATTGTTTTTTATTGAAATTTTTTTTTTTAATGAAGTTTTTAAGTCAAACCAATTACAATTTAGACATAGCGCGACTGTATAATACATAACACTTTTTATATATATTGAAATTCAATTTTTTTTTTTGTTGGATCAAGAACTTGAATACATGGTTCACTCATATTTTTCAATTTTTTTTTTCATAATTTGATATTTTTCCACATGTGCATAACAAAGACCTTCATTTTCGATGAAAAAAATATGTTTAATAAAACTTAAAAACCAAATACATAATAAAACTGAAACATATTAAAATTATATTCATTGGATAGCTCGTTATCATGAGGACTACCTGATTCTAGTTGGGTTTGTGAAGATTCCTCCATTTTCATCCTCAACCCGAGCTCTGAAGGGCTGAATTTTAGGTTTTTTGTGTGTCTCAGGGAGGGGATGAGGATTTAGGGGGGTTCATACAAACCCATAGGGGTTCGAGCAAACCCGTAGGTGTTCATTCAAACCTAGGTTCAAGCGAACCTCTTCAAGGGGGTTCACTCGAACCCCTTTCATATGCATTTTTTTTGTTTCTTGGCATAAAAAATTTTAACGGGTTCACTCGAACCCAAGTTCGGTCGAACCCCTTTTTGGTTCAGTCAAACTTCTAGGTTTGTACAAACCCCCAAAATTACTTTTTTTCCCATGGGGTCATTTTTTCTCAGTTTTCCTTCCTCCATCAAATTGTAAACCACTTTTGTGGCTTCACCATATGTTGGTGGTGTGCTTGTGTTGGAAGGACCAATGAATGGATTGCTTACAGGAGGAGATGTAAGATTAGATGCCACATAGGTATAAGGAGTGCACTACTGGAAATGTTCAAGGTAGGAAGGATATTGCTAGTTGGTTGCATTGTTGTGTTCACTTGAGGATTGGTATATGTGGGAATGGAGGTTATGGTTGAAGGGGGAGGAGTTTGATTTCATCCTTGGCTTTGCACATTTTTTGAAGCTTAATCACCATTAGTGGTGGAAGGAAGATGTTTTCCAAAGATGTGAGCTATTTTACACACAACTTCCAGTCCTTCATCACTTTCCATCATGTGGTGGAGACTGTCTATGGCAGGTATAACAATGTTTGAAATTTTTTCAGTACTCATGCTATCTTGTAAATGAGTTAATCCTTCATGCATTTTCATTATGTTTACTCGAGGGATATGATGAACCATTGTTTGAATAGTTGGTATAGCGCTTGTGGGTAAGATAGGCATAGAAAAGAGGTATCAAAGGTCTGGTCTATACCTAGTGAACTAATACCAACACTAGAAGTAAGAGATCTAGTTAACCCAAAATCCACAATGAGTGTTTTATCATGTGATGTCATGAGTCTCACACTTCTTCTCACCATAGTATTAGTAGTAGGAAACCAAGTAGTATAGCTCATGCAATGGGTAAACCAAAGAAAGTGCAATGAACATAATATCCTATGCTTGCAATTACAGTTGAGATTAAAGAAATTGGAATAAAAATTTTGTAAATTGTAACAAAAAACTAAAAGCAGCAAATAAAAGCTCATAAGAGAAATTTCAAACCTTAAAAATTGGAAAGTCAAATTCAATAGGGATTAAGATGCCAGTATGGGTGTCTTGCTCCTACTAGTGATATTTTGAAGTTTTAGAAAGTGAAACAGAAAGCAAACAATAGAGACATGATTCTGAGCCAAAAACCTTGAGAGAGACTAAGATGCCAGGAAGGGCATTTTAGTCCCAATAAAGGTTTTTTTAAGAAAAACAACAAGATCTAAGCTGATAACAATTGTCCCAAGTTTCCTACCTAGGTACCTGATGTTTAGAAACAAAAAACTAGGAAAATGAATGTAAGAAAAAGTAACTAGTGACAAGAAATTGAATGCAAATTTGAATGCAATGACAATGTTTCTAAATGAAATTAGGATGATGAAATATACACTTTTCAATTTTTTAATGAGATAAGATGAGCAAGAAAAAAAAAATGCAACCTATATGCACTTTCACTAATGCAAATATGAGAAACCCTAGATGCACTTTCACCAATGCAATATGCAATGCAAGAATGAATGAAACCTAGCTCTAGGACTTTAATAGACTACAAATCATAAATGAATGCTCTAAAATTTTGGGTTCACCAAAATGAACCAAAGAGAAAATGGGAAAAGGGGTGGAAAATTCCTACTTTAATTCTCTCTCGACCACTCAACAATGTCCCAGGAATCCAAATTAGATTGAATATCAACCTTAAAGGTAATTCAATTCTCAACAAGGAAGACCTAGGAAGGGGCTCTTTAAGCTTTGAGGGGTTCACCACCAAGAAAAGCTTGGAAAAGAAATTTTAACATTCAACTCACAAAACCTAGTAATGCAACCCAAATAAAGAGTGTAAATGATGAGATTATGCAATAGCAAGTTAGGATGTGTGTACTTGGGAAGTCTAGAAATGCATCAAGGATTCTAGAAATGCAAAAATGCTATCAAAAATTCCTATGGAGGACTAAGATGCTCTTAATGTTGTCTTAGTCCCACTGCTATTTTTTTAGGGTACATGCAAAATCTTTGGATGTCAGAACCGAATTTGAAAAAATCTCTAAAAAAAAACTTTAGGAGGACTAATATGCCCTAGGTGGCAACTTAGTCTCATCTGAAATTTTAGAAATCTATGAATGTGGTCCCGAGGCTCAAGGTTTTCACTTCTTGTATCTCAGGTCTTGAAACTTCCATATTTAGCATGTAGGTGAGTTTTCGTGAAGATGATAGCTTTGTAATGCAACTTTGCAACTTTTCACTTCAAATGATCTTCAAGTATTCAACCTAAATCTGCAATCACAAACACACAAGAGAGGAAAAACTTGTTGACTATTGGTAAATGGGTTTTTCCTTAGTCAAACCCCTTGTTTGCAATTAAACCTTGAAATAAAATAGAATAATGATGGTAAATGATGAAGGAATAGCGTGCAATGTTACAACTCACCAAACCCTTGTTATGAAGTCTACAAACTTGTGTGAAGTGGCTAGCTTGTATATGGATTTTGAATCAAAGGAACGCTTGATAGGTATGGACTTGAATTGCTTGCTTGAATCAAAACCTGACATCACAAATGTTAGCTCAAAAACACACATGATGCAAGAAGATCTTTGATATGATGCTTGAATCTTGATGATGGCTCCAAATGCTTGATGAATTTCTCTTGAATGCTTGAATACTTGAATGCTTGGATCTTAGATTGCTTAGAGATCTTGCTTGATATCTAAAAATGAGAGAAGGAACCTTGTATTTATATGTATCTATGCTTAATATCCCAAAATTACACCACAACAAGCAGACATATGAATTCATTAATTAAAGGAGGCTAAATCCCACCAAGATTTGAAGTTAAATCTGAAAAATACCTTACGGGGAACTAAGATTCCCCAGGTGGCATCTTAGTCCTGAGGCATGAAACTTGGGGCACAGACTCCAAAAAGGGGCCCATTTAAGGAACACTTGAAATCAGGGTCTTAAGACCTTTTGGGGACAAAGATGCCCTAGGTGGCATCTTAGTCCTAATCCAAAAATTAGGGATACATAGCCAGAATCATTAAATTATCATTTTTCCATTGATGTTTATCAGGATTAACCATAAAAATATATAATTTATTGAGGTTGTGGATGAAAAATAGGACCAATTAAGACATAAATGTTGGATTTTGTGGATTTTTTACTAATATGTGCTTTTCATTGATGAAAACACTATTAGCATTGATGTATTGAAGGTTGTATATGTCAAGGATATTGAGAAAATTGTTGAAGAAGTTGCAGGTTGTCAAGTGGTGCAATAATGTTCATGATAGTGCCTAGCTCAGTATGTCAAAGAATAGACATTGTGGACTAAAGGGTTTATTTTTTATTATATCTAGTTTATCCACTAGAAATTTTAGAGATCTGCATGAAAATTTGATCGTGTTATGAGCAGTTGTGTTCTAATAGTTTTTATGTGGCTTCAGTTGGTGTTCGTAATTGGAGTTGATATGATTCTAGTAAGTTCAATTGTTTCAAATGCTTCTTTGATGATTCATGATGGTGGTGGATTTTTCTAGATCGTTCTCTATCTTTGTTGCACATTTGCATTGTCTGGTGTGGTCAAGATCAGTGATTTTCTTTTGTGTGTTCGGGCTTTTCATGTTCTTGGCTAACAGGGTGATTCTAGCATGTTGTGAATCTTAGAGGGATAATTTTTGAAAGTGTAGCACACTCGAGGATATTATTTTGGGTCATTGTTATGTTGTGTCTGACTATGCCTTGTTCACATTAAAAATGTATTTGTTGATTTGGGCTTACGTTGTGTACACATTTCATATTTTCATATTTTATTTTGGTTGACAAGTGGTTGATGTAATCTCATGTAGCAGATATATAAAAGTGATTGTTTGAATGATGAAAGTTCCTGAAAAAATTGAGGTTCTACTGTAGGTGTGTGAATAATATTCTAATCATTCGAATGTGGAGCAGAGTGTGAAGAACATTAAGCAAAGTGTGTAGATGTGTTTATGTGTTTAACCGGAACTGTAATCAAGAATTTGTAGATGCTATTTTCTCAGTTCAATACCCTATGGATCTAATCCAAATATTTATGTAAGACAGTGTGTCTTTCTTGGGTAGTGATCCCTCTTGTATTTGAGTAGTGAGCTCTAGGCAATATGTCTGAATGCATGTGCATTCCCATTTATTCTTCATTATACTCTTAACAAGGTATAATATTGTGAACTAACCTCCACCATGGTTTTTTCCCTTAGAATAGGGTTTCTAAGTAAGAAAATCTCAGTGTTTTGTGTGTTTCTGATGTGGTGATTGTTTATGCTTTAATGTTTATTCATCAGATCTAAGAATAATTTGAGTGAAGTTTATTAAGTTTAAATTTTTGTGACAACTAATTCACCCGCCCTCTTAGTTGTTTTCCCTTGTTTTTTCCAAAAATTGGTATCAAAGCAGGTTCCTTAAAAGAATTTTAATAGCTTGAGGTGATTTGGCATGGCATCATACAAGAAGGATAGCCTGAGATTTGATGGAACAAACTCTTCTTTGTGGAAGGCCTAAATGGAGTGTCATTTGAGATGCATTGGTGAACCCTTCTAGAATATTACAAAGAAAAAGGTATGTTATTCCACATAATGGTCCTTCTACTCTTGATGATATTAAAGAAGTTGAATATAATATCAGGGCTAAAGAAGAATTGTTGAGTACTTTAATAGATTCAGAGATGAAAAATGTGACGGAGCTGCAAATAGCTTATTAGATATAGAAAAAGCTGGAATTTTTATGTGAAGGAGATGCACATGTAAAGATTGCTAAGCTACAAAGTCTGAAAGGAAAGTATGAAACTTTGAAAATGGGTGAAGATGAGATCATTTCTTCTTTTATGCGGAAAGTAAATGAACTTGTGACGAGTATTAGATGTGTCGGTGGAACCTTGGATGAATCAGAGATTGTAGCTAAATTACTCAAATCATTTCTTGCTTCATATAAAGCCAAAGCTCATGCTATTGAAAAGATCAAGACAGTAACAAATGTAACAAGAGATATGTTGATTGGTAAGCTTGTTTCCTTTGAGTTGATTGAGTTTGGTGAATCTATTCCTAAGTGTCATGTCTCGAACTCTGATGCTCCTTTTTTTTGGCTTTGTGTCGATTTGACATATGTTTGGATGTGTGTGGTAGAATACATAATGAATACTATGGTATTTTTGGTGTGATGAAATATGAAATGTTGCTTTAATTTAAGAAAATTTAAATGCCTAGAATGCAATTTATTCTAAACTTGGTGGAAAATGGGAAATGTTACTTGAAATCATGAGTTTTAATGTTTGGATTTATATCTTTATTTGGATACTAATCTATTGATGTGTGTTTGAGGGTATTGAGTTGTAGGTCTTCAAAGACCAAGGGTGTGGCTAAGGAGAGAAGGTTAGCCTCCTAGAAGGGTACAATAGGAATGGTTCTCTTGATCACACACAAGCACCTAGAATCATGTAGATGCATTTAGTGTTAAATTAACTTGACTATTTTATTATTTGCAAATTTCATAATGTTTAGTCTAATTAAATAAATAGTAAAATAAAAAGCATAATGAAATAGAAGAATTAATTTTATTTATAATTGAATTATAGATTATGTTTTATGAGTAAATGATAATGCTTGGCTAATTTGAATAATCATTTTATTTTCAAATTGAATACTATTTCTTTGGAACAAATATGATTTGGTAATTAAATGATATTTATTCTTGCTCTCTAAGGGTAAATATTTTATCTTTGTAAATTATAATGGTATTTTATTAACGGGTGTGCAATGAAATTTGTCTTTATTAATTATCAAGGAAATAGCATGAAAAGAAATTAATTTTATTTCTTTAATTTTTAATATTTTCAAGATTGGGTTTTTGAAAGCAAAAGAAATATTTAATAATAGGAAATTGATAACGAGAACATAACTAATTGTGATACTTCTTGAATTGCTCCGCAAAAAAATAATTGATGGCTGCCAAAATAGAAGTTAGAGATTCAGTAGATTTCAGTGGATTAAAATAGTAGAATAGGAAGAAAAATATAGGGAAAGGAAAGAAGGAGAGGGAGATCTTTCAGAGAGCAGATTCCAAGGAAAGAACGGGAGAAGTAGAAGGAGGAACTATCAACTGGAGGAAACTCGCCAGGTTTTAATCTCTACCATTGCAATTAAATTTCATAGTACGAAAAAGAATGTCTGTAATGTTAAAAAGATTGATTTCTATTGAAAATATTGTGCATGATTTTTGTATTTGAAGAGCTTGTTGTGTAGAATTTGCTTATATAGCTCTGTAATCGGTACAATATTCACAATTCTATATAGATATACATTTACATATCAATTTTATTTGCAACCTCTCTGTATTAAAAGTTTTATACCTATATTGGGGTTTCCTGTGTGATTTTTAGATGGAATTTTTGCTTTGTGAAAATTTATATATATATATATATATATATTAACTGTATGTATATATACACATATATTTAAATGAATATATATATTTTGAAATTTATACAAGTGAGAAAACGGAACCAAATCGCAATTTTCTTAATAAATTCAAACTACAAATTGAGGAGACTACATTTTTTTTGGATTTGAAATGGCAAACCGAATTATGGAAGGGGGTTTCCCCAGCCGAGCCTCCCCTTTGGGAAGGCCCTACGGTGTGGGGGAAGCGTCCTCCACAGGCCGCAGCCTGTGGAGGGGGCGCTACCCTCCACAAGTAGTGCCTCCCCACTGGGGGCGTCAGCCCAAATAAGAACCCCACATCTGCCTTTTAAAAACTTTCAACAAACTATGAAATCTATTGTGTGCGTAACACTTGGGTGGGTATACATTTAGATATTAAAATATGTGTATATGCTTGTATACCATATGAAAAACATATATAGGTGAGCCAATAGTTATATATATATATATATATATATATATATATTTACTTCTACAGTATACTTTTCAGTGTTAAAATGGTATATATGATGAGATCATATTATGTTCTTATATTGATAATTTTTGAATATATATGAACATAATAGATTCATTTAAATATATGTTCTCATCATATATACCATTTTAACACTGAAAAGTATACTGTAGAAGTAAAACTATATATATAACTATATATATATATATATATATATATATATATATATATATATATATATATATATATATATATATATATATATATATACTTACATTTATTTGAGAGCAAATAAGTAGAATTTAGGAATGAGTAGTTTTTTTAAAAATCTGATTGGGATGATCATTATTTTGTTTTAAGTTGATAAAAATTTGAATTAGATTGATTATTTCTAAATTTATGAGCCTATACATATATACACTTCCATGTGTCTAAAAACTTTCTGATGTCAAAATGATTGGCCAGCTGAAGCCATATGATAATCTTGAATGGATAAATTCTGAATTTGTTTGCTTCTATAACTATCTAGATATATGTGCTTTCTATTTTAGATATAAATGTCAAAATGAATAAGTATACATAAGTAATTGTTCTAGATAGATTTGAAACTGGCTGGAATAACCGATACTTTGTTATAAGTAGGCATATTCTATGTTAAAATAGTTATTTTTTATAATTTCAATGTAATGTATCTTTATATATGTGTGTAAAGATGCAATAAAATATAAACAAATGGTAGTTATCTTAAGTGTATAATGCTGAGGGGAGTGTATTTGTTTTCATTTCAATTTACACAGATTTTTTTATTAGTTTAAATCATTCAAATAGAGATAGAATGTGGGATATCTAACATAAAGAGTACATTGCATAAACTTGCATCTATTTTTTTGAGGTATAGTAGATTAGAAGAAAGAAATGCATAGTGAATTGTAAAATCAATTGTGAGATGTATAGTATAAACTAATGCAAATCAATTTAGGAATTGGCAATGAAATATGTTATATGATAAAATGCTTGAAAGTATAAATGTTGTTAAACTGAATTAAATTTTATGTGGAAAATGCATTAATTGTTTCCTTTATGAGCAGACTTTCAGGATAGGATGTCAAAGGTGGACCCACAAAGACGATAATTTTACCTTTTCTAAAACTATCAACTATTTGTGTTGATGCTTGGCCAAGGAAATGCACCATTGAAATAAATGGGTTAAAATACTAGATTTAAATGTTATATAGGACTCTGCCACCTCCTGTTTGCATGAAATATGCTATTCTAAGTATAGGAATGAATATAGGCATTATTATTGTATCAAGATATCCCTCTTGCAGTGTTGTTCCAGGTTACTAGGCTCCTTGCATAGGTTTGGGGATTTCTTCAAGATAGGAAGAAACCCAGGGAAGACATGTGCTTAATGGTTAGGTGCAAAAGGAACCTTAATTGCACTCTTGGCCTCAGTGCAAGAAGACTAGTGGAGTCAAGGCATATGAGGATCATAGATTCACTTGCTATGGATATATCTCATATATTGTTTTAGTATGGCTTGCACAACCTATTTGTACATTGTATCTTGATTTCATGGATAAAACATAGATGTAAACTTCTTCATGCATCATTTTGATAGATGATTTGTAACACCTTTATTTGGTGTATGTAAACTCATAATTCATTAATAAATTTACTTTGAGAATTTATGGATAAATCTTGTTACATATGGATTTATCTATTTCTCTTTACTTGAAAAGAATGTTATTATTGAATGCACTTTGTAAGAAATGGAAATATTTTAGTCTTTACACTAAGACAAAATCTACATTCAAAGCCACTATATCTGGAAGAGACAAGCAAAGATATGATCTAGGTGAAAGCTCTAGAAAGGTGTTCAAATATGATTAGGAAATGAAATAGATTGAAGAAGAAGAAAGAGAGCTAGAAGGGTTGGAAGCACTGATTTTGAAAAGAGAAGTAGGGGACAAGGTAAGTATAAATGAAAGTTTCCTATTAAATGTTTCTCTTGTGGGTATGTGCAGTATCATGAAGGGCCAAAAAGTGGCGATATGATGGGTATTTGTAGGGTATGTGGCTGAAAACTTTCTTTTTACCCAAAATTGATGAAATGAAAAGGGTTTTTAAAGGAGATTTTCAACTTTCCACCAATATAAATTATGCTTTACTTTCAATTTAATAAATAATTATTATTCATTTTCTATTTGAATTATGACTAAAGTTCTAATTGATAGGCTGATAGAAAAAAATCTATAGCTTTCAAATGGTATCACATTTTTTGAATCCAAAATATGCATCACATTCTATGTTTCACATGTTGTAGGATTAAAAAAAGAAAAATTGAATTTCATGAAGTTTTGACCAAGTTAAGGTGGTCAAACATACGATTTTTTATATTTTTTAAAAGTTGTAATAAAAAAATCATAATTAATTATTTATTTAGAAAAAAATTACAAAAAAATATGCATCACATCCAGAAATGAGTCCTCTACTTATGTCTAAAATATTATAAAAAAATATTATCATTTTATTGTGGTTAAGGTGGTCAGACAGACACCTACTTATTTTTTCCTTGAAATTTAAGTACTACTGCATTGAAATTTCAAATTTTCACCAAATAGATTTTTGTTTTTTAAAAATAAATCTAGTAGTTTAGAAATTTCATTCAATTTTCTACAGATTCTATTCTTACATATTTTTGAAATAATCTAGATAACTTATACAATTTTTTACATCAAGTTGCATAACTCTGATTTTTTTGAACTTTTTGCCACTGAAGGGCTTGTTTTTTCCAGGATGATCCTGCACATACCCTTGTAGTAAGATAGGTCATTTTTCTTCAAGGTGTCTTGAAAGAGTTCCTAAGTCCAAACGTAACAAACCTAGATTTCAAAAAAAATGTTATTATGCTGAAGAAGGTGTGACAGACGAAGAATCTAATAAAGAGAATGGAAATGAGGATGAATGGGTATTCATTGCTATTAAGGAAAATGGTTTGGTGTCTACTGAATCTGCTAGTGATGAGAATGTAGAAAAAGCTCTTGTAGCTAGAATTGAAGAAAAAGATGAGTGGGTGATTGATAGTGGATTCTCACATCATATGACTAGTGACAAAAGGAAATTTGTGAGTGTGGAGAAGTATGATGATGGTGTTGTTGTGGGAAGACTTAAATCACTGAGAGGGGGTGTGAATCAGTGATTTATAAAAGCCACAAATTTTTTTTAAGTTCAGTGTTCACTTTTAAACCAAGAAAACAAATGACAATTTGAAAAGAAGATTTTACTTGTATATCAACTAAGCGTATGAATAAAAAATTGACATGGATAGACTTAAATGAACTATTTGTACTTTCACTTGAGTGAAAGTTCATAATATTAATAGGACAACTTCATTATAAACATTTGCAGAAATGAAAAAGAATAATTCAACTATGAACTAACAAGGACAAACATCACAATCTACCAATATTATCATAACAAATAAATGACACTATAAGCCCATGAATTTCACGAGTGGAAAACCCTCTTGGGGTAGAAAAATCACTCCAAAATGATGCCTTACTAGCTTAAATAAAATCAATATTTACAATGCCTTATAGGTAGAATTTAGAGCACCAACTCTAGGAGCACCAACCCCTTGCAAATTTAGGAACACCCATTCCAAGGAGCACCAACCCCTTTAATGAATAACAATTGTAGTATCCTATCAAAACCCTAGAAGTGCAGATTTTGGAACTCTAAAATTTAAATAGAAGACTATGTATAACCTCATTAAGCTTATTGAAGAATATTGTTCATCAAAATATTTCAATACAATAATATGAGAATCATAATAAAATATTTTCAATGTAGTACTATTTTCACACAATGTGACCAAAGCTTCATATTCCTCTCACAATTTTTTTAGAAAAATGCCTAAAAACCATCCTTTAAAGATACTACGAATGATAACTTCTATATGTAGTTTGACTAACTTAAAATCAATGTGGGTTAGGGTTACAGGAAAAACCCTAAAGAGTTTTTCAACTAACTCTTTCAAGAATCATATGTTTTCATATAATTTTATCAAAATTTCAAGATTGGAAAATAGTTGTTTCCTTTAACTAATTTCTTTTTAACCCTTTATTTGTTTGCAAATAAATAACCAAGGGTTCGAATAAAACTAATCACCAAACCTTCATTGTTAATATCTTAACAAAAAACATGATCAAATCTCATAAAAATGTGATAACTGTAATACCTATTTAGGGAGGGATGAAGGAAAATAAAAACTAGAAGAACCTTTTAAAAACCTCCAAACTAAAGATTTCCATTTGTAGTCTTTCAACTTCCTTGGTCAACTCTTTATCTTTTTCCACTATTGAGCTCATAAACTTCTAGCACAACTTCATGGTGGTGGCTAGGGTTTCGTAGATTTACACAATTGCACAACAATAACTTTTCCCTAAACTTTTCCTCAAGTCTTTTAAAGATTTTTCAAACAAAAAACATCATTTGAAATCCAAACATAATGATGCATTTAGAATCCGCTATCAAATATTAAATCATAATTGTTGTCGACTACCAAGTCAAAACCCTTTATCAAAACATAATACGGTCCGATGTCAAATTCTAGGTATGATCAAAAAATATGCATCAAAACCATATTGTTGTCACTGCCAAGTGACTTTATACAAAGTCAAAAACTTTATAATTATAACAATTGATGTCACATGTGAAATGTGACCAAAGTATAAAAACCAAACAAAACTTCCACTTAAGCTTTTTAAAAATCTTTTAAGATTTCAAAATGTCAACTCCCCAATACTTAGCATGCTCGACAAGGGATTTTAAACATAGACCAAATATATATTAAGTGTTAGTTTCTTTGCACTTTTTTTAAACATTTATCACAGTTATCTTAAGTGCTCAATACCTCTGTGGTATAGAAATCAATCAATGAAGTATTTAAAGAAAACACACTATAATAATGGAATACATGTTGCCTGAAGTATATGCTTGACAAAGTTTTATTGTTAAAGATTTGTAACCTGCATTTTCTTACAACTTGTATGATCAACATAAGACTTCACATCATATTTGAACCATCAGTCGCATAGAAATAAATAATCAATTATATACCTTGCCAAAGTATATGCCGGAGTATGTATGTCACTACCATGGATTCAAAAATATGTGATCAAAACTAATGTCATCATGTAAAGTCCCACCTTGTAGTTTCCTGAAAGATGATCACTGTCAGTACCAACATGCATATATTAAGAGTATCAAGAGCCCATAGTCAAATGAATCATGATACACACTAATTCAAGCACTTTCAGAACTACATATGAAAAAATCATATACAAAAATGTATCCAAACTAGATTTATCAAAGTTTTTCCATAGTGTTACCAAAATGTCACCAAGACAATTACCCAAACTAAATGATGCATAAACAAGTAATTTGATTGATGCATAAACAAGTAAGCTAGATTCATCATATATACCATGTGTGAACATGATGACAATAATGAAAAAGCAACTAAACTGAGTCAAAAACTCAGTTATGAACATCACAACTCTAATCAAGAAACATTCATCTATCAACATCATCTACACCAATCTGTATAATGTGTGCTTGTCATCTCAAACAAAGAACCATAGAACCAGGTTTTTCATCAAGGACAAATCAAGAAACTATTGAAACAATTGAGAGCCAACAGTTGTAAGATTTGGAGATAACAATGCTAGTGTGATTTGTGGTAGAGGATCTATTTCTCTTGGTGGTAAGAACAATATTGATGATGTCCTTTATGTGGAAGGTTTGAAGCATAATCTATTAAGTGTTGGATAGATGGTTGACAAAGGATATAATCTTCAGTTCAAAGATTGAAAGTTTAGAATACTGGGAAGTTATAGAAATTTGATTGCTTTAGGTACAAAAATAAGAGGTAATATCTTTCACCTGAGTCCTGCTAGTGAAAGTTGTCTAATTGCTTAAGTTGATGAAAGTTGGTTATGGCATAGGATACTGTGTCATGTAAATTTTAACAATATTATCAAGGTAAGCTCTACTCAAGTAGTGAGAGATCTTCCTAGGTTAGTGAAGCCTACTAACACCAAATGAAAGGAATGTTAGATGGGAAAGCAAACTAGAGATTATTTTCAGAGAAAACAACATCATTCAAATTGAGTATTGGAGCTAGTGCATATTGATTTTTGTGGTCCCTATAGAGTCAGAAGTCTATAAGGAGAAAGGTACTTTATGTTGCTTATTGATGATTACTCTAGGATGATATGGGTTGATTTCTTAAGAGAAAAATGTGAATCATTAGAGAAGTTCAAAAGTTTCAAAGCTATGGCTAAGAATGACACGGGTCTAAAGATTAAATTCCTAAGATTAGAAAGAGGTGGTGAGTTCATTTCTCGGGAGTTCAATTATTTTTATGAAGAGCATGGAATCAAGAGACAGTTATTTGCTCTGAGGACCCCTCAACAAAATGGAGTTGTGGAAAGAAAGAAAAGGAAAATTCTTGATGTTGCTAGAACTATGATGCTAGAAGGAAATGTGCCTCATATCTATTGGAGAGAAGCTATGATTACTGTTGTGTACACTCTTAACTAGGTAAATTTCAATGGTAATTATGGTAAGACTCATTATGAGTTGTGGTTTGGTGATAAGCCTATAGTTAGATATTTCAAAATCTTTGGAAGTAAATGTTATATCAAGAGAGATGAAGATATAGGAAAGATTGATGCTAGGAGCGATGAAGGAATCTTTCTAGGTTACTCTACTAAATTAAGGTCTACTAATGCTACAATAGGAGATTGAGAAAAATGGTTGAAAGTGCTAATGCCAAGGT
Organism: Sequoia sempervirens; assembly: GCA_007258455.2. NCBI lineage: Eukaryota > Viridiplantae > Streptophyta > Pinopsida > Cupressales > Cupressaceae > Sequoia > Sequoia sempervirens. Next base: position 459,307,809 of record VDFB02000015.1, on the reverse strand, counting down.
TGATGAGGACACTATTAGATCATCCATATCCTTTGGATATGATTCAGATGACCAACATGATAGTATAGATAAAGGAAAGAAAGTTTAGACACATAATCAAGTTCAATTTTTTTTGGTGAGTCAAGAGGGAGAGGCTAGTGGAAGTGCAAAAGAGAGAATAGAAGAACCAAAAGTTCAAGAAAATCCTAAAGTTCTAAGGTATGTAAAGCTAAATCATTCTGAAGATTAGATTATAGGAGATAAGAACAAAGGTGTGCAGACTAGAAGAATAATTTCATAAGAGTATTGTTTGATTTTAAAGACTAAGCCTAACAATGTCAATGAAGCATGTAAAGATGAACATTGGATGGAAGCAATCAAGAAAGAACTGATGCAAATAGAGAAGAATCATACATGGATTCTTGTTCCCATACCTAAAGACAAAAGTGTAATTGGGAATAAATGGGTCTTTCAGAGTAAGCTGAATGAACAAGGTCAAGTGGTTAGGAATAAAGAAAGATTGGTATGTAAAGGGTCTTCATAGATGTAAGGTATTGATTTTGAAGAAACCATTACCCTTGTTGCTAGAATTGAAGCTGTAAGATTATTTCTTGCTTATGCTGCTTACAAGAACTACAAAGTTCATCAAATGGATGTGAAGTTGGCATTTCTTAATGGAGAGCTCAAAGAAGAAGTATATGCTGAGCAACTAGAAGGATTTCAACTAACTGGTCAGGGAGATATGGTTTTTCAATTAAAGAAATCATTGTATGGACTCAAGTAAGCCCCTAGAGCTTGGTATGCTAGACTAGATAAATATTTGTTGAAGCTTGGATTCAATAAAGGTACTACTAATAGTAATGTGTATTTTAAGATTGATCATGATAAAGAGTTGATTATTGAAGTCTTTGTCAATGATATCACTTTTAGAGGTGATGATGATTTGTGCATGAAGTTTGTTGATGGAATGAAAAGTGAATTTGAAATGTCTATGATTGGAGAGATGAAATTCTTTCTAGGATTACAAATTACAAAGCTAGATAATAGAATTTTTATGTCTCAATCCAAATATGTGAGAGAATTACTGAAGAAGTTTGGTATGGAAGACTCAAAGCCTATTGGTACACCCATGGTGACTAGATGCAAGTTAACATAGAATGATGAATCTCCTAAGGAAAATTAGACTAGATATAGATCAATGATTGATGGATTGCTATACTTGACTCAAAATAGATTAGATATCATGAATGTTGTATGTATGGTTGGTAGATTTCAAGCTGGTCCTAAGGAATCCCATGTGACTATTGTGAAGAGAATTTTTAGATACTTGAAAGGAATAGTTTATTTTGGCCTTTGGTACCCTAAAGATAATGATCTTACCTTGAGTTCCTTTATTGATGTAGATTGGGCAGGAGATGTGGATGATAGGAAAAGTACTAGTGGTGGTACATTTTACTTAGGAAAGAAGTTGGTGTCTTGATTAAGTAAAAAGCATAATTGTATTTCCTTATCTACTACTAAGGAAAAATACATTGTTGTTGCCAACAATTGTACTCAAGTGTTGTGGATGAAATAGATACTGGAGGATGTCAGAGTAGTGTATGATGAGCCTATTGCCATATATTATGAAAATTCAAGTGCAATAAAAATTTCAAAGAATCTGGTGCTACATTCAAAGGCCAAGCATATATCAATCAAGTTTCACTTTTTGAGGGAGAAAGTGAGTGAAAAAGAAGTCAGACTAGAGTATGTGCCTAGCAAGGAATAGATTACAGACATCTTTACCAAGCCATTTCAAAAGGATAATTTTGAGTATCTCCAAGGTATGCTAGGGGTGATTACCCCTCCTAATCAGAACTAGTGATGCATTTGCATGCATTAGTCTTTGTACTTCATAGCCATATCTTGGTCCAGATTGATGTTTTTTGTGGTTGCTACTTAGGGGGAGTATTTAGATGTGCATATATGCAGTTCAGAGCTTGTATGGAGAAATATAATACTTATCTTTTTCATTGATGTCAAAGGGGGAGAAGAGTCATGTGAAAAAATGTATGGGGAGAAGAATCATGTGGAAGAGTTGTGGAGAGAAAAGAGTCAGAATCTAAGGGGGAGTATGTGTTGAGTGAGAATTGTGTTGATGGTTTTTTTCATGTCATGCATTTTCATCAATGCCAAAGGGGGAGATTGTTGGATGTGTTGCTGATATGTGGTTTTCATTGATGTCAACACTATTAGCATTGATGTATTGGAAGGCTACATATGTTGAGGATATTGAGAAAATTGTTGAAGAAGAAGTTGCAGGTTGTCAAGTGGTGCAGTAAAGTTCATGATGGTGCCTAGCTCACTATGTCAAAGATTAGACATTGTGGAATAAAGGGTTTATTTTTTAGTATATCTATCTTATCCAATGGAAGTTTCGGAGATCTGCGTGAAGATTTGATCATGTTATGAACAATTGTGTTTTGACAATTTTTCTGTGGCTTTAGTTGGTGCTCCTATTTGGATTTGATGTGATTCTAGTAAGTTCAATTGTTTTGGATGCTTCTCTAATGATTCATGATGCTCGTGGATGTTTCTAGATCATGCTCTATCTTTGTTGCACATCCACATTGATCGGTGTGCTTGGGATCGGTGATTTTCTTTTATGTGTTCGGGTTTTCATGTTCTTGGCTGACATGGTGATTCTAGTGTGTTGTGGATCTTCAAGGGATAATTGTTGAAAGTGTGGCATGCTCAAGGATTTTTTTTTTGGTCATTGTTATGTTGTGGCCGACTATGCCTTATTCGCATTAAAAATTTATTTGTTGATTTGGGCCGACATTGTGTACATGTTTCATATTTTCATATTTTATTTTGGTCAACAAGTGGTTGATGTAATCCTGTGTAATGAATATATAAGAGTCAATTTTTGAATGATGGAAGTGCTAGAAAAAGTGAAAGTGCTAGCGCAGGTGTGTGAATAATGTTCTAGTCATTTGAATGCAGAGCAAAGAGTGAAGAAGAATGAGCGAAGTGTGTAGATTTTTTTTGTGCTTAACTTAAATTGTAATCAAACATTTTTAGATGCTATTTTCTCAATTCAATACCCTATGGATCTAATCCAAATTTTTTGTAAGATAATGTGTCTTCCTTGGGCAGTGAGCTTTAGGCAATGTGCCTGAATGCATGTGAATTCCCATTTATTCTTCATTATACTTTTAATATGGTATAATCTTGTGGACTAACCTCCACCATGGTTTTTCCCCTAATAGGGTTTCCACGTAAACAAATCTTGGTGTTTTGTGTGTTTCTGATGTGGTGATTATTTATGCTTTAATGTTTATTTATCAGATCTGAGAAAAAGTTGAGTAAAATTTATTAAGTTTAAAGTTTTGTGACAACTGATTCAAACCCCCTCTTAGTTGTGTACCCTTGTCTTTGCCAACAATAAATACGGATAAACAAAGCAAGGTGGCCCCAAACAAGTGTGAAAATGTAAGGGTATACATTTTCCTACACCAAAATTGTATTGTACTTGGTTTAGTTGTGATGAAAAAGTGTTGAAGGTGATGAGAATATGTCTTTGGTGCTTGGTTTCCAAGTTTTTGAAAGAGGAAAAAATGGGTTTTACAAGGACCCAAAATAACAAAGTTAAAAAACTAAAAGAAATAAAGTGTCAAAGTATCTAGAAACAGAGAGGCTGCAATGAGAATAACACCATAACAAAGCAAAAACCACCATGAAACGACCAACAAAGGCCACAAAAAAGACCCCCAACTAAACTTGGGACTTTAAAATTTCTATTGTCTTAGCTTCCATGTCATTCATCTCCTAAACCCCCCTCTTTAAGATTTAGACCATCTAGGGAGTAGGAGGCACTTTACTCTTAAGGTTGGCTCAGGACCTCTTCAAAATTCCCAAGTCCTCATCCTTTCTTTTATCCTTGTCCTCTTCCAAGTCAACAACTAGTGAGCCCTATTGTGACTTTTCCAGCTTTTCTGACATAGCATTAATGATACTAGTAGTGTGCCTTGCCATTCTATGGTTTTGTTCCACAACAATTTTGATATTATTTTTTATTATAACAATTTCAGCTTCCAAAGTCTTTAACTTACACTCAATGTCATCAACTTTAGTCACCAATGCCACTTCTAGCAGAGGCAAGGATATCTCCAGACTGATCCTGATCTAAATTGAGGTTGAAATCATATAGGTTAAGGGAGCTATGGATTCTAGTTACATCATCTCTATTAGAGGCGGGGAGGGAAGAAACAAAGTCTCTACTAGCTTCAGGGTCCTCAATTTTGTCCTCCAGAGAGTCCACAAAGTAGAAAACCAACTTATTGGCAGGGGAACCCTTGAGAGCAGGATTCCATATAGGGGTTGAGCAGCTGGGGAAATTCTCAGGGCTATCATTCATGAGTTGGGGTTTACAAAGATGGGTTTTCTTGCCAGAAAGGAAAGGGGATGGATGGGCTTCAACAATTCTCTTCAGTTTAGGCCTATAATGATTCTTGGAACCACTAATTTCTATATCATAGTCATCAGACACCGAGGAGGCAACCAGTTTGGATAAGGCCGACAGGCTTTGGAAATGTTCATAGATCAACCTAATAAGCCTAGAATGTAAAATAGGATTTCTCCTAGGATTTTTCTTGTGGTCCACAAGGCTATTGCTTGATCAATAGAACAAATAATAAGGCAGAGAAATTTGTACCTTATGGAAGAAGTGGTTAAGGAGAGAAAAATGATAACCATAAACCTTGGTGAATCTCCCATCGAAGGTAATGTACTCCATAACGACACAAAGCACTTTTCTCCAAAGCGCCTTGATGGAGTCAATTTCAAAATAGCTATTGGATACTTTGACCAGCTTCAATTTCTCCTTTTCTTTCTTTGGGAATTTGATTACTGCCTCGTTTCAAAACCTTCTATCACAAAAGAATTACATGCCCTCAATCGACATTCCAGTCACCTCTCCTATGATTTGCTCATCTAGCTTCACCTTTCTCCCAAAGAGAATAATTTCTCCATTATTCCAGTTCTTCTCAAATTAGTCAATGGCCTTAGGATTAGGCCCATGAAGATTTTCTAGGAAAGGAGCCAACCCACCTCTCTCAACCTATTTCCAAACCTTGGTTTCCAAGTTATTTTGAGAAAATTTGAATAAAAGAGGAAACCATGTGTTGTAGAGGTTTTTTGGCATAGAGAGTGGTGTTCTAGTATTACTCCACATTTCTTCTATGCTAAATATCTTCTTGTGTAGTTCATATATGATAATCAAATGTGTTCATAGGTGTTATATCTAGATTTTCTTGACTTGGATCATTGTGTAGAGAAAATTGTGTTCACCAATGTGTGAACTATGTATTACAGTGGTGTCTAAAAGATATGGTTTTTCTCCACATTTCTCTGCAATTTGGTTTCTAGTATTTTGGTTCTATAAATATGCTTATAAATTTCATATCTACCTTAATTTGAAGTTTTTCATGTTTTGGTACTCCTCAAGCTAAGTTATTAAGTTACAGTGTGTGGAGGTTTATCTAGGTGAATAGGATGAGTGTTTTCTTCAAGTGAAAGTTGTTGCAAAGGAACTTTTGGGATTTCAATGTGCTTTTGGAATATTATAGATTTTTTTCAAGTGATATTTGTATTTCGTGAGTCATCTTTGGATCAAAGGAAGTGTGTAATTAATTTTTTAATGGTGTTTACATGGGTTCTGCCGACCCTGGGTGTTTACACTAATTATGGATTTTCTTCAATGTTTGTAGAAGTGTTGCACGGTGTGTATGAGTGTATTTGGGTCCGAGTTAAGGTGTGATGTGGTATACCTTCATTCCTTTCCATCATAGGAATGTTTTGGTGTCAACCTAATTTGAATTTGCATGGTTGAGGTGCATAGCCTGCCTTGGAGAATGTTCTCAAGGTTGAAGTGTTGGAAATATGAACCTATATTAACAATAAATGTATCCCTTTTTCCTAAAATTGGGAATAATTAACAATAAATGAACCTAATGTTAGCTTTATTTACTGTTGTAATGTTTTTTACAACTTCACATTGAGTCTAGGGCCCTTGTTAATAAAATAGTCTTGATTGTGCCTTATTTAGGGAGTTGTAAAGTTCTTTAGTATTTTTTCACACTAATCTATGGATTCATTAATTAAATGAGGTTAATTGAACCTTTAATTCAAATCTAAGCCTTATTTATTACAATTTCTAACGGATAAATCTCAAAAATCATTAATAATATTTTACAACATTTAATTTTCAAGGTGTATGTTCTAGGTTTGTGACCTAGGACCCATTCGCCACCTTGGGCGAACTTCAATCCTAGTTAGGTCCTAGGACTCCATTTTTATATGAAAATTCATAATTTCAAAAATTGGTCCTTGTAAAGTGTGTTAGGACCCATTCGCCACTATTGGTGAATGAGACCTCCTTAATAGGACACCCCTTTCTTGGCATATTCGAGGTGGGTTTTTGATGTTATTTCACCTCCCTGAAGCTAGGTCCTTGAAAGTTGTGTTAGGACCCATTTTCCCAAGGTGATGAATGGGTCCTCCTTACTTAGGGCACCCCTTTTTGAATTTATTTGGGGCAATATTTTAATGATTTTCATTCCTAGATCTGGTGTCAGCTTGGATTATTTGAATTTTGTGATTAATCTTTACATTTAGTATTAAAATAAGGTCAATTCACATAGTTTCATCTAAAAAATCCTAGAATTTTTATGTGACTTCATGAGATCAAGAGCAAGAGAATTATAGATAATTTCAAAGGAATTCAAGGGTAGATTATTGAAGCTTTATTTCATCAATTCAAGGTCATATCATCATGTCAAAGGCATAGTGCATCAAACATGTTGTTGAGTTAATGTTGTTGATATAGCATTGAAGATCCATTTTCAAGCATTGTTTCACATTTAATCCAAGATAAAAATCTACATTCTACATGTCCACTTTATGTTAGTTTGTAGATTTACATTCCAAGACATCTCCCAAGGTATCATCATTGCCTATTTCATGTTTCATGTCCTTATTTCATTGTTTCATCATAAGGTTTAATTAACTAAAAGGGGTTTGTTCCTCTAACAATCAAGAATTTTTTTTCCTCTTTGATGTGTGCTTTCAGGTTCATAGGTTGAATATCAAGTGGAGACCAAGATTGAAGAAATTTTTTCAAAGTTGTCAAGTTGCAAAGTTGTCATCCATAGTACAAGAACACAAAAACAAGGCTATAGGATTTGTTTCAAGTTTCTAGGAGCTAGGAACCAAGGATACAAAAGTGTATACATCAAGGAATAGAACCCAGAAGTTGGTTTTTAGAAACCCTAACAGGGACCCATTCACTAGTAAAGGCGAATGACTTTTTAGTGACCAAAAAATACCAAGTTTCCAATAGGGTATACATTATTTTAACCTCCAAAAACTACCCTTATTGTTGCTACAATAGTTAGGAGTCATTTTTTATTGTTATTTATGCATTTTGGTCTTCATAATTGAGTGAAACATCCCTAGAAAAATATTAGTGGTTCATCATCTCGTTCATTCATTTTGATGAACCCAATTTTTTTATGTTTCATTTTGGTGAACTTGACTTATTAAAAATTACAGTTTTCTAATTTTTTAGTATTTCCTTGCATCATAGGTTAGATCTTGCATTCATTTTCATTCATTGAATTGAATTTTATCTCATTTAGGGTGTCCTAGTTTGCATTAAAGTTTGCATCTCATCTAGGGTTTTTAGAATTGCATTGTTTTGAATTCTTTTATATTTGAAAAATATAAAACCAAATCAACCATCTTCCATATCATTTAGATCACATAAATTTTCATTTAAAAATTAAAATGAAGTTTCATATCAAACTAGGTCTTTGCATTCATCATTTCATCACTTTTTCAACTTGCATTTCATGGTACATTTGTAGAAATATAAAGCTAAAAGTTTCTATTACAAACATGAAACTGAAACTCATTGAAAAAAGCTTAAAAATCAATCAAAATAGTTCAAAAACCCTAAGCTGTGAACCATTCACACAAGGTAGTGAATGAATCCCTGATAGGGTTACATAGGCAGTAACGTTTCATAGTATACAAGCTTCATTTCTAAATTTAGACTTTACTAAAAAAGCATACTAGGACCCATTTGCCACATTAGGCGAATCATTCCTTGGAGGCCTACAAAAAAAAACCTTTTCTGAGCTTTCTGGTGATTTTATGTACTTCCTTGGTTTTTTGGTAACTTGTAGTATTAGTTTGGAAAGTTTCAGGAACTTTTGTTTTATGTGTCTAGGTCAAAACATCAATTTAAGGTAGTCATTTTTGAATTTTTCCAAAACCATTTTCATAGCAAAAATCATCAAATCTAAAAATATTTACATTTCTGAAACTTTCCATAATATGGATAAAAGTACTTTTAACTTTTGCATACAAAATGTTTTCATTCATGAAGCTTTTCATAAGTTTGATAAAAGTTCTTTTCATTTTGGGATACACTTTGTTTTCATTCTTGAAGCTTTGCATAAATAGCATAAAATCACTTTTCATCTTTGGATATACATTATTTATATTTTTGAAGCATTGCATAAGATGGTTAGAAGTACTCTTCATTTATGGTCAAACACTGTTAGTATCTTTCCTTTCTAAGCATGCAAAGAAAAATTTCAACTCTCCCACTTATAAGAATGCTTTAGTGAAAGAGAATACAATGATGGATAATCATGAAAATCAAATTTGGTCTTCCCCTAATATCTCTCCTATTTGTGAAAAAGATATTTTTGTGTTAGAAGACCAAACCAATGAGAGTTATGAGATTCCTATTTGTCTCTCTTCCCCTACTTCTCCTACTAGGCCAAACATTATTGAACATGATAATTGCATCATTGATAAATAGTTCAATACAACCATTGATAACTCCCTTACTTGTGATGAAGTTATTTTATAAGAACCAACCTTTGAATGTCATGAACATCTAGTTTGTAGCTCTCCTAAAAACTCTCCTACTAGGGAAGATATCATGGTGGAATAAAATGAGAACATTGAAAATAGTAATTCCTTAGATGAAGATGATGAAGTGACATTAGACTCCCCTTCACTAAGAGATCATGAAAATAAGGATAAATCTTCTAAGGTTATGCACATTAGACATCCCTTGAAGTTCTCTCCTAAGCCTAAACTTATCATTTATCCACCCTCATAACAATTGCAAGTCCAAAATAAACCTGTGCTTATCTTAGAACTAGCTAAAAGGAAACTTGATAGTGATAATGTTTCACAACAACCAAGTCACAATATTGTTGCTCATTCATATAACATAGGAACAATCTGCAACCAAGAAAAAAAAATCAATCATCTCTCCCATTACCGAACTTTACCTTACCTGGACCTCCTCAATTACCTTTAAAAAATGGAAAGGACTATGATCCTATTGAAAAAATTAAGAATACCTATGCTAAGATATCCTTATGGAACCTTATTCAAGCCTTGCCCATTTATCATAACATGATTCAAAGTGCTTTACAACAAGTCCATACTATTCCTAATGTGTAATCAAACAATGTGGAAGTCCAAATTCAAGCTATAACTTCAGTCAACTTAGAAATTAATTTATGTCAAGATGAGCTACCTTCATTATAAAAGCAAAAATAAAATGAAGCTTTCATGATCAGAGTTCAAGTTAATCAAATTGTGATAAAGAGAAATCTTGTTGGAAATGGTTCAACCCTTAATGTGTGTAGTGTGATCCTTTTGTAAAAGATTGACATGGATAGAAGTGACATTAAACCAAATTATTTATCTATCCATGGATTTGATAATATAGGAAAACAACTGCTTGGAGTCATCACATTTAGATTAAAGTTGGAAAGGTTACCTTACAAACCCCAATCCACGTTATGCCTCATGATCTTTCATATAATCTTCTTTTAGGCATACTATGGATTCATGAGATGAATGGGGTTCCTTCTACACTTCATCATGTAATGAATTATGTCTATAACAACAAATTTTACACAATTAAATCCAATCCTCAACCTTAAGATTCATTGATTTCTGAGAAAGAAGGATGAGATCATTTGGAAGTATTGAAACAAGAAGAAAAAGTCAAAATCACAAAGGAAGAACACAAGAAGAACATTGATCAAGTCACTAAGTTGTTAGAATATTTTGGGGTTCCTTATATTTCACACCAACATTCATGGGAGAATACAAGATCATCTCAAAATATTTTGAAAAGGGAAAAGGAAAGCAATAATGTCTACACAAAATTTGAAAGCATTCACCTTAACCACTTTAGAAAAAATAGTAAATTACACAGAAAACTTTGATGAACTTGACTATGAGAAACCACCAAATCCAAAAGAAATTCAAAAACTTTATGTAAGAGGTTATGAAGTTATGAAACAACTCAGGTATAGTGGAAAAGGATGTAGTGCTAGAGAACAACGTATCTGCATCCCTATAGAGCCTAACATGCAAGAGATGACTAATGGTCTTGGTTATTGTCCCTCGAAAGAAATACACAAGTCTTCACATGTTATCGACAGTCTTACAAAGGATTCTTCTAAGCCAACTTTAACATTGGTTCATCCCGAATTGATAGACACTAGTGGTCTTAGTTATTGTCCTTTGAAAGAAACAAAGAATTTTTTGCTTAACATTAATTTCATCACACAAAGCACTCCTAGGACATGTCTTAGTAATGATTGGATTTTGTTAGATTTTACACCCTCCTTTCAAGAGAGAACAAAATCTAAAAATCTAAAGAGTCTTGTGTATGTATGACATCTTGTACTAAGAAAGAGATATATTTATTGCAAAATAAAGGAACATCTTCTACTATTAATCAAGAGGGTATCTTGTCAAGACTCCTCTGAGATTTTTTGATATCTCTCTCTCCAAAAACATGAAATAAATTTTACTACAAGAATTCATCATCATTCTACTAATAAATTTAAGGCTTTGGGTAATAAAATTCAACATCTTAGGGATTGTGGTTCTCTTCCTTATGTTGCAGCACCTAGTTCCTCTAATTGATATTGATTTTCAGCTCAAGCTTGTCTTGCACTAAGTGGGGGAAAGGAGTTAGGTAGCCTTGTACTCATATGGCACTTGTTGATTGTCTCTTTTGGATAGTTGGCCACCTTCGATGTATATATAAGGGCAAGCTTGGGAAGTGGATGACATGCGTTAAGTTGGCTAGAATGTGAAATACTTTTCTTTCTAGGTTTAGCATTGTATTTTTGGGGGCAACCTCCCTCCTTCCTTTTGCATGACGTAGCTTCATTTTGGAAACATATGACTTTGTATAGGGTTTTCCAAGGAAATCTCTCATGTCTTAGGAGAAAAATTGGCTACTTTAAAGAAGTTTCTCATAGTAATGGTGTTAGCAAACACTTTAAAGTGGGGGCATACATCATTGACATTTTTTGACATTTTTCATATTTCATGGAATGATTTTATTTTTCTTGTGACTTTTCCTTTTCTTGGTCATTTCATTGGGTTTGATGTCCTCCAAGAGCATGATATTTCTAATCATGCAATGTCCCTAGGTGGCATGATGCAGAATGAGAGGTATCCCATAAGTGGTGATATAATACTCTTTGACTTGTCCTCTCTTGGAGACATTAGGCATGATTTTCCCTAAGAGGAAGAGCTTACATGAACAAAGAAAAATCCCTTTAAAAAAAAAACTTATGAAATTCAAAATCATAGCATTGTGGTGCCTTATCGAAGTTGTTAGGAGGATAATTTTGGTATGGTATGGGACACTAATATGATTCTCTCATTTTCCACCTCATTGGGATAACTCACCTAGTGGACAACTTGAGGTTCCACTACCCCAAAGTGAGCACACATGTTATGGACAAATAGCCTATACTTGGTCCATATAGTGTTGGATAGACCATCAAAGCTTGATCCTTGTTACAGAAAATTTTAGCCACATTTCACACTGTGTTGGAATGCTTGTGCTTGATCCTTTATTTTATTTTACTCTTTTTGGTCTTTGATAGGGTATGACTATGTATCTTTGTTAGTATTGCATACTTAAGTGTCTTGAATGTCTACTTTAGTGTTATTTTTTCATGGGGGAAAACTCTCAATAATGTGGGGAAAAAATGTGTTAACAAAAAAGGTATCCCTTTTTCCTGCATCTGGGAAAAATTAACAATAAATTAACCTAATGTTACCTTGATTTAATTTTGTAATGTGTTTTACACATTCACATTGAGTCTAGGGCCCTTGCTAATAAAATAGACTTGATTGTGCCTTATTTAGGGTGTTGTAAAGTGTTTTATTACACTTTCACACTAATCTAGGGCTTCAGTAATTAATTGAGGTTAATTGGAGGTTAATTGGCCCTTTAATTCAAATCTAAGCCTTATTTATTGCAATTTCTAAAGAATAACTCTTGAAAATCATTAATAATATTTCATAACATATAATTTTCAAGGCTTGTGTCCTAGTTTTGTGACCTATAACCCATTCACCACCTTGGGTGAATGGGTCCTGATTAGGTCCTAGGATCCTTTTTTACATGACAATTAATAATTTCAAAAAAATTTCCTTGTAAAGTGTGCCAAGACCCATTTGCTAACTAGCGAATGGGTCCTCCTTAATAAGACACCCCTTTTTTAGAATATTTGAGGTGGGTTTTCTATGTTATTTCACCTCCTCAAAGCTAGGTCCTAGAAAGTTATGCTAGAACCCATTCACCCAAGGTGGTGAATGGGTCCTCCTTAGTTAGGACGCCACTTTTTGAATTTACTTGTGGTAGGATTTTAATTATTTTCAATCCTATATTTGATGTCGGCTTGGATTATTTGAATTTTGTGGTTAATCCTTACATTCAGTTTAAATATAAGGTTAATTCACATAGTTTCATCTGAGCAACTCTAAAATTTTTATGTGACTTCATGAGATCAAGAGCAAGAGCAATATAGAGCATTTCAAAGGAATTCAAGGGAATATTATTGAATCTTTATTGCAGCAATTCAAGGTCATATCATCATGTCAAAGGTATAGTGCATCAAACATTTTGTTGATGTAGCACTGAAGATCCATTTGTAAGCATTTTTTAACATCTAATCCAAAATCAAGATCTATATTCTACATGACTACTTCATGTTAGTTTGTAGATTTACATTCCAAGACATCTCACAAGGTATCACCATTGCATGTTTCATGTTTCATGTTCTTATTTCATTGTTTCATCATAAGGTTTAATTACCTAACAGTGGCTTGACCAAGGAAAACCCCTAGCCCTCTAACAATCAACAAGTGTTTATCCTCTTTGATTTGTGTTTGCAAGTTCATTGGTTGCAGATCAAGTGGAGAAAAAGATTGATGAAAATTAGTCAAAGTTCTCAAGTTGCAAAGTTGGCATCCATAGTGCAAGAACATGAAAACAAGGCTATAATATTTTTTTCAAGTTTTCAGGAGCTAAGCACCAAGGATCTAGAAGTGTAGACATCAAGGAATAGAACCCATAAGTTAGCTCTCAGAAATCCTAACAGGGACCCATTCACCAATAAAGGTGAATGAGTCCTCAATGACCTAAAAACAAGTTTCCAACAAGTTACACATTGTTTTAGCCTTTTAAAACTTTCCTTATTGTTACTGAACTTGAAAGAAAATAGGTAGGGAAAATACCACTATTCTTCTTCAGCCACTCAATAATGTCCTAGGAACCGAAATCGGATTGACTATCAACCTCAAAGGTGAGTCAATTCTCAACAAGGAAGACCAAGCAGGGGGTTCTCTAAGCTTTGAGGGGTTCACCACCAAGAAAAAGCTTGGGAAAGACAACTTAACATTCAACTCACAAAACCTAGTAATGCAAGCTAAATTATGGATGCAAATGATGAAATCAAGTAACATAAAGTTGTGATGTATGTACCTGGGAAGTTTGGAAATGTGATGAGGATTCCAGAAATGCAAGAATGTTATCAAAATGTGCTAGGGAGGACTAAGATTCCCTTATTGTTGTCTTAGTCCTGCAACTATTTTTTGGGGCAGATGCAAAATCTTTAGATGCCAAAACTAGATCTAAAAGAATCTATGAAAATACCCATGGTTGTACTAAGACGCCCTAGTTGGCGACTTAGTCCCATTTTGAATTTATGAAATTTTTGAATGTGGTCCTGAGGCTCAAGGTTTTCACTTCCTTATCCTCTAATCTCAGGTTCTGAAACTTCCAAATTTGGCTTGTAGGTGAGTTTCCATGAAGATGATAACTGTGCAATGTAATTTTGCAACTTTTCACTTCAAATGATCTTCAAGTCTTCAACCTAAACATGCAATCACAAATAAACAAGAGAGGAAAACCTTGTTGATTGTTAGTAATTGGGGGTTTCCCTGGTCGAACCCCATGTTGGTTATTCAACCTTAAAGTAAAATGAAATGAAGGAGGGAAATGATGAATGAACAAAGTGCTATGTTGCAACTCACTAAACCCTTATTGTGAAATCTGCAAATTTTTTGTGAGGTGGCTAGCTTGAATGTAGATCTTGACTTTCTTGAATGCTTGATAGATATTGACTTGAAATGCCTTCTTGAATCAAAACCCTACATCACAAATGTTAGCTCAAAAAAATAAATGATGAAAGAATATCCTTGATATGATGCTTGAATCTTGATGATGGCTCCAAACGCTTGATGAATTTCTCTTGAATTCTCATAATCTCATAAAATTTCCTTAGGAATGAATGCTTGAATGTTTGTTAGGATAAAATGATTGAAAGAACCTTGTATTTATACTTATCTATGCTTAATATCCCATAATTTTGCCACAACAAGCTGACATATGAATTCATTAATTAAAGGAGGATAAATCCCACAAAAATTTGAAATTAAATCCCAAAAATACCTTAAGGGGTACTAAGACACCCTAGGTGGCATCTTAGTCTTGAGGCATGAAACTCGGGGCATAGACTCCAAAAAAATGCCACTTTAAGGCACATTTGAAATTAGGGCCCCAAGACCTTTGAAGGACAAAGACGCCCTAGATGGCATCTTAGTTGTGACCCAAAAATTAGGGACACACAACCATAATCATTAAATTATCATTTACCCTTTGAAGTATGTCAAGATTAGGCATAATAAGATACAATTAATTAGGCTTGTGGATGTAAAATAGGACCAATTAACACATAAATAGGGATAAATAAAGCAAGGCGGGCCCAAACAAGTGTGAAAATGCAAGGGTATGAATTTTCCTACACTACATTTAGTCCCCACTTTAGTGAGAGGAGGAACTTGCTTCAATTTCAAACTAAAGTAGTCAACCACACAATCAAGAGGGGTTGAAATGTATGAATGCTAGTAAGATAGGATGACAATAACCGAGAGGGTGGCCAAGCCCCCAGGATCAAGATCCTATGGTAAACCAACATAAGCACAAAGGAACACACATGTAGATGATATATGAAGCCATAACCAAATTGCAAGCATGAACCATCAAAGATATAAAAAGGAAAAAAGAAAAAAGAAAAATGTAATGGATCAAGCTTTGATTGGCCATCCAATGCACTATGGACCGAGTCTATGCTATTTTTCCAAGAGAGGTTTACAAGTGGAATGCATTGTCAACTATGCAAAAAAAACACATGCTCACAAGGGCTAGTCAAGCTAGTTGTCCACTAGGTGAGCCCCAAGAAGTCCATATCAAATTCATACCCCATGACTATGATAAGGACAAAAAGAAAATGCACGCTCATAAGGGCTAGTGAATCTAGTTGTCCACTAGGTGAGCCCCGAGGAACCATATCAAAGCCATACATCCATGACTTTAATAAGGAACAAAAATAAATAAATGCAACAAGAAAGAGGGATTTTCAAAGGGATTTTACTTCATTCATGTTAGGTCTCTTCTTAGGGAACATTGTGTTTAATGTCTTCAAGAGATGATAAATACAAGGTCTCATCTCTGGGAACATTGTACCTAATGTTTCCAAGAGAGGATAGGGAAATATCACACTCTCAAAGGAAATTAACCCCAATGACACCACCAAAAAAGGATGCATCACAAGGAGGAAAATCGCACAAGGAACATGAAAACAAATGCAAATGAAATCATGCCAAAATAATTCCAATGTATGCCCCCAATTTAAAGAAATTGCAACACTATGATGTGAGCAATTACTTTAAAGTAGGCAAACATGAAAAAGGGAAAGGAAAAGGAAAAGAGGGTTTCCCCCCATAAACACATAAGGGATATATGGATTCAAAGTTAGTATCTATCTTTGTTGTAATGGTATTAGAGAGATAAAAAATGTCATCATTCCCCAAATACACATAGAACTAGAAGAATAATACAAAGAGAGCATCTATACAAAAATGTTCCTCGCAAGCAAATTTTTCCAACTAATTTCAAGAGCATTGAATATATTCTAAGAATATTGATGAATTTTTTCATGTTCCATTCTAAAATTGAATAAAAATTGGTTTAAATGGAAGTATGGCAAGGTAATTTTCTACATAAATATTGCTTGTGGTGTATTATTCGTGGAACTAAACAATTTCTTAGCATTTCATAAGGAGTTGTAGAATTTTGTTTCTTGCAAAATTAAGGAAAAAAAAAGGAATTGAAAAATCTAAATTTAAATAGACTACCATACACAACAGTAGATAGGATTTGCATCTGGGACTATTCTTCTACTATGCCATAGTCATATTTAAGTTTTTAACATAAGCCGACCACGACCCTCAAGTATATTTCAAGCATATAATACCATTGTATAATAAACAATTTCAAACTTTAAATGCAACATAACTAAGCAAGGACATGGTACAACAATGAATATCATTTCATTTTCATAACACTAATGAATTTTTAATTCATCTAAATTTATTCTTTGTAATTAATATCAAAATTCAACTATTCAATACATGAGAATAAGTTTATCAATCATGTCACATTGACATATCAAATTGATTATAATTTTATGGAATAAAAGTGGGATGATCACCAACCACATCATGGAGCTTCAATTAAAATATACAATACAACCATGAAATAAAATGACTTATACACCTTTTCCAATATCATGAATAATAGCATGTATGATGCTTAAACAAAATTGTTTGTCTACACATGCATTTTCTATCAAAATATAAAAATTCAATAATTATTACAATTATAAGACATATGAAGAATACAAGGATGGGCACATCACATGATCAATTGATTTCATAAATACAACCTTTTCTCAATCTACAAGGCATAAATGAATATTAATGAAAATACTAAAATAAGAATCTCAAGAGATCTAAATGTAAAGGGGACCAATGGAGGATGTTATCCACCTTCCAACCACATTATTATTGTCAATCACAGTAGATACCTATATCACTATAGGTGGCTCCAAGCTATGGAGAAAGGAGATCATAGATAAAATTTTAACATGACCAATCTTATACACAAAATAGAGTCTCAAGAAGGACAAAAAAATAATTCATTCTAGTTTGTACATGGTTTTCACACACCATTCAATGTATAGTACAATGGGGAGGGTATTCTTTTTATTCTCATTCATTTAGTTTTGATAGTTCTATTTTTCACCTTTCCTTTTCTTTTGGCTTATGCTCTACAAATTTTTCTTAAACCTTATCTTGCAACTTTGTTTGTAATGTATCAATCTTTTTTCCATGATCTTTTATATTTCTTGATATGATACAACCCAATATTAATTCTTCCATGCATGCCAAAACAAAAAACTACCAAGAGGAAAACATATCTGACAGAAATGTTGTGAAACCTCCAATATATGATACACTAGTGAAAATAAAGCCTCTAATGCAAATAAACCTTTCCCAAATTGCAGTATGTCCAAGATATCAAGGAAATGCCACAAATTACAGAAACTTGAAAGAATATACCTTGGGCTAAATCTAAAACCAAAAAACATGTATGGACTAAATGATAGAACTCTAAATAACCTTCATAAAGCCACTAGAATCTCCAAAATCCAACAAAATGGTGAAAAGATACGAGCTCAGAAGTTCAAATGGCAACATCAAATTCAAATAGCTATAATTTGTACCCACAAAATAACTCACAAAATACTCTGAATGGCTGCAAAGTACACAAAACCAACTTTTTATCAATATATTTGTTTCTGAAACTTTAATATCCTGGTGAAAAGCTATGCTCTATTGAAAAAAAATTCCCTGTTGAGTGGTGCAGGCTAAATAGGTGCAAAAATTAGTCACATAGGGTAGAAAAATTAGCCCCTAGGTGCCAATAGGACCATAGGGCCAAGTTGCAAAAAAATAGCATGCCACCAATGGTGATGGTGAGGCTATGAGTCAGCAGAGATTTGGAGTGGTGTCGCTCCACAAAAACTTCAGTCATGTAGTCTCAATATAACTTACACCTTGCGATTAGGTCCATGGACAGTGAATAGTAAATGGCAAGTGATGGGCTGATGACTAATGTAGAAGCTTCAAATGATAAGTGGCAGGTTGGATTAGTCCATGTGGGCCTAGTAGTAACTAAGACCCTTGAAAAATTTAAATATCTTGTGAATATTCAGAAAGACCAGAAAATCAGATGAAAGGACCCTACAAACTCTGCCACATGAACTGAAGAACTAAAGAGGATTTTCTTGTTCATGTGGATGGTATTCTTCTTGGTGATCGATTGAAGAACTTTAGCTTCAAGTGGGTTATTGGTTCATATTTCCAAAATTGTATTAGAGCCTTACTTATATAGGAAAGGAGAGAGGTAGTTTGATACCCACCTTAGTTACAAACATTAAATGCCTAATGCATGATTATACATGCATGAGAGAAATATTAAATTCCTAGATAACTACATGCCTATTAATGAGATACGGTCCCATTAAATACTAGTTTCTAGAATTCCACCTAAGAGACTAACTCTTAGGTAAACTTATTAATGATGTGAATAGGTCCTCACTAATATCTAGTTAGCAAATAACCCCATTCAAACTAACACGAATAAGTGTTGTGTTGATGGAGGATAAGTGTACAAAGGTGTGAAGTGTGTGAAGTACAAATTTTTGAAGTGAAGTGTGAACCTTAATGAGTTAGATTATTGGAAGAAATGAGAAAAAGGTGTCTACAATCATTAGAAAGGCTATGAATGTGGTGGTGATGTTGTGGTTGAAATTTTTGTTGCATTGAGATGGATTTCTCATTGTAAAATTCTTCTCTATCTTCTTTTCTATAATCTGGCAGTGAGACATTCTTTCTTCTAGGCAGTAGCTTATTGTATTCGGTGTTGCAGTTACTTTATATTGTGAGATATCCTCACCATGGTTTTTCCCTTCTTCTTTTTTCCCATGTAAATATGGTGTTCTATTGTGCATGGTGTTGTTGTGTTTCAATTTTTGTTATTTTCTTTCATGTTAAATCATTCTAATAGATTAAGGGTTAATTAAGTTGTTGTGGACCTGTATGTTTATGGCAATTTAAATGAATTTTTAATGTACAACTGATTCACCCCACCTCTCAATTGTCTTGTGCATTCAACAAAAATAAATTTCTTACAAGTCTTAGAATATGTAAACTATAATCTAGGGTTTTAACCTTTACATCACTCAAACACAATTTTATCTTTCCCTTATCAACAATTTTCTTTGTGTTATTATGATAAGGGAAAGCATATCCTCCATCATAAGCTAAATAAGTAGAAAAATACTCCTTGTAAGGATTCATATGGTAGGAGAAACCTAAATCAATAATTCAAGAATCATTACTATTAGTGTTAGTTAAAATAAACAAAGCATCAAAATTACCATCATTTCAAGACTTTTGTATGGAGAATTATGTACCATTTTTCTTGTTTTTACATTCTTTCCTCATATTCATTCTCTCATAACAATTCCAACACTTTTATCTTCTCTTTCCATGGTTCTTAGTGAATCCTTTTGGAATATCATTATTTTTATCCCCTTTAGGTCCTTTTCCATTGAACCTTCCTCATACACACAATAAATCTTGGGATCCCGCATTCACGGACTTTCTTCTCAATTCTTTTGAAAGAAGTGTAGCAATGATATTATTCATCTTTTGCTCTACACCACTACCACTTATGTCAACAAATATATTTTTACAAGATTTGAGTAGAGAACAAAGAAACAAGATTTGTTTATCCTTATCTCCTAACTTAACATCTACAAATGCAACCTAAATTAAAATCATATTAAAAGTATTTAAATTTTTTGCAATAGAATCAACATCCTTGATTTTTTGAAGAAGAGAAATGTATTTTGAGATACAACTTATTATTTAAACTCTTAGTTTGATAAATATCACATATCCTCTTCCACAACTTGCATGTGATAGCTTCCTCAAAAATATTTAAGATGATAGAATGTACAAGACACAACCAAATGGTTCATAATACCTTCTTATCAAACTTTAACCAATCTTCATCAAATATTACAAATAGCTTCTTTTCATTGGAAACTACCAACCACTAATCTATTTCTTCAAGGAGATCATTCATCTTCAACTTCCACATCTCATACCCAAATCCATTGAAATTCTCAATGTTTAAATGAGAGGTAGAAGCTATGATATTCGATCTTCTCCAAAAAAAATCAAAACCAATAATGAAAAAGCTCCCATAACAAGAAAAAAAACCTTTAACACTTAAGAGAAAGGTGTCTCCCTCTCAACAAAATCATTAGCTTTGATACCAAATATTGAGAAACAAGGTGAAACTAAACTTCTAAGAACTTATGAATGTGTTTGCAAATTTGAAACAAAGACTATCCAATACAATATAAGTGATTACACATTCAATAATAATGTAAAAACAATAATACCATATATTCCACCAAATTTATATGGAGAAACCTTTTCAAAAACAATCCACGTGAGAAATAGGGAAAGATTATTATTAATCTTCAAAGTGAACTGTACAACAATAATCTTCACTGGTATTCCTTTAAATAATTTGGTTAGCATCTGCATACTTGGAACTCAATATGAAAGTACTATCTCATGGGTCTAATTTATAATATTTTGTTAGTGTAGTGTAGAAAAATGGTGTTGCTTACATTTTCACACTTAACTTGGGAATTATTAACCTTAAAATGGACCTAATGACACCTTGATCTAGTGTTGTAATGTGTTTTGCACATTCACATTGGATTTAAGGACCTATTGATCTAAATAAACCTAATTGTAGCCTTAATTTAATGTTGTATAGTATATTTATTTACACTTTCACATACATTTTTGAGCCCTCTTTCATTTATGACCTTAATATCATCATTAATAGGCCCCTAAGACACAATATTGTGCATCTAGAGGCATATTTTAACTAAAATCCTAACATAGACATCAAATAAACTTAATTTCTTAACACCCCAACACTTTTGCCACCTAAAAAGGCCCTGTGGGACCCATACGCCACCCCATACACCAGGGGGTGGCGTATGAGTCTCATTTGGCCCTTTTTTAGGGTTTTGAGTAGGAAATCTAGGTTTTAAGTTCAAATTTCATGAATGTTAGCTTGTGGGATCTAATAAACGGGATATTAGGTGGATTTCCTATATAAATGAGGTCTCGACTCATTATTTCATTAAGCATTCATGATATCATGTCAAGCACTCAAGAGTTAAACACTCCAAGACTTTACAAGATCATCAAGAAAAATTCAAGATCATTTCTAAGGCATTCAAGGGAAGATTCTTCATGGGTCATCCCACAATAATGGGTTACACTTTTTGGCCAAACTTGACATTGAAATCAACATTTTTAGAGAAAACTTCACTTTTTGACACTTATAGTAGGTGAACTATTAGGAATTTGAAAATAATGTAAACTAGTGATTTGTGAGATTTTGTATGTAGATTTTAAATGTATTTTTTTTTTAAATAAATTGAAATTAAATTGTAATTTTTTTGCGTCTCCCTTGAGAACTAGTTTTTAATAGTAAACAACATTTTTAAAAAGTGGTCTGTAATTCAGCTTGCATAACTTTTTTTCTAGAAAGGATAAAACTCCAATTATTTTGAATTTAGGTTGGCAACACAAGTATCTAGGGCATTCATTTTGTTTCATAGAATTTTTTTGAATATTTTTTTTTAATTAAGTTTTGAAGTCAAAACATTTATAATTTAGACATAGGTGCACTTCGACTCGTATAACTTTTTTGGTATGCATTAAAATTAATTTTTTCTTTTTTTTTTAGAATGAGGACATCAATACCTAGTGGATATATATTTTTCAAAAATTTTTCCCTTAAATTTACTATTTTCCCACCATGATTTTTCATCGAACTTGACGTTCAGTGAAAAACCTATGTATAGTAAAACTAAAAAATAAAATATAAAATAAAATCAAAATATATTAAATTTAAAGTTGTTGGAAAGCACATTTCGATCACTACAATCATCCAACTTGGTTTATCAAGTTGACTCCATTTGCTCCTCCTTCCCAAGCTTCGATAGTCAAAAAAATGCATAAATTTTGAAATGGTGGAGGGGAAGGTGGAAAAAGGGGGTTCATTAGAAGGGGGGTGGTTCATTTGAACCCCCTTCATTAGAAGGGGTAAACCATTTTAAATTTTTTGATGAGCATTTCTAATTATTCTTCATTCGAAAAATTGTAACCCACTATTGTGGGTTTACCCTCACCATTTGTTGCAATAATTCTAGATACATCATCATGTCAAGGACATCAAGCATCAAGCATGTTATTGAGCTAGTGTTGTGATGTTAAATGAACAAGATCCAAGGTAAATCATTGTTCTACACTTATCTAAAGATCTAGATCTACATCCTTTACATCCTTCATGGCCATTTCATGTTAGATTGTAGATTTACAAGACATCATTCAAGGTATCATTGTCCATGTTTCCTATTTCATGTCCTTATTTCATTATCTTATCATTTGGTTTAATTACTTAAAAGGGGATTAACCTAGGAAAACTCCTATCATCTAACAAACAATAAATATTTATTCTCTTTGATGTGTGATTGCAGATCTAGGTTTCTTAGAGCTCAAATATCCCTTGAAGATTAGGCTACATGCTTGGAGAAATTTTTTGGAGTTGTCCCTTCATTTGCAAGGTTGTTATCTTCATGAAAAGACATCTATAGGTATGAAATCAGGGTTTCAAATCCAGAAAAAAGGTGTGGTAGAAAGGGAAGAGATTGGAGGGTATAATCAAATCTTAATCTTCTAAAAAGGAACACTGGGACTAATATGCCACTTTGGGTGTATGAGTCCCAGTATAGCCAATTTTCAAGGTTTCAGAAGATTCAAAATCAACACTATTAGATTCCACTTTTGGTATAGAAAACCCAGTCTAGAACTAAATCACCTAGACTGGTGTATGAGTCCTAATCAGCATCAAAATTAGTGTTTTCATAATTTTAGGTCCTCATTCAAACCTCTACATGTTTCTAGGTGCACAACTTTCATCTCTCAATTTTCTGTTCTAATTTACTTACATTTCTTGGTCATTTAATTAGGTCTTGCATATCATTAAGTTTCATAAGTAGGTATTGTATTTAATTAGTCTTTCCAAGCCCTAGCTTGGTGGTGAACCCCTCATTAGTCTCTAATCTGACCTTAGGATACCTTATTTTAAGATATACTTCTCCCTCTCTACATTTTGATTGAGATCTCTAAGGTGTCCTTAAGTGTAGCAAGTGTGAAATAGGAACCCTACCCTTGTGCTATATTCCTCAAAGGTGGGGCATACTATGTTTGTTGCCACATTTTGTGCATAACTTTAAAAAGGATTTGTGTTCCCATGAAGAAGATAATCCTTCAAAGAAGTATAATCCCCCTTCATTTGAATTGAAAGATTGTTATGGTATTGGATACAATCTCCCTCCCACATAGGATACAATGAACACACGAAGAAAACCAATATACCATACTCTTTCAAGAAAGATCTAGATTTACCACCCTTATCTCCATTTTCATCTAAAGCATTATCATTTAGTGTGTGTATGATATCTAGTGAAAGTAAAGGAACATCTACTATTGATCAAGAGATTTTCTTTTCGAGACTCCTCCAAGATCATTTGATATCTCTCCTCCAAGAACATGAAAGAAATTTTACAACAAGAACTCATTTTGTACATATCGTAGAGTTCATGGTCATTCTACTAATGAATGTAGGGCTTTGAATAACAAAATTGAAAATATTAAGGATTGTGATGCTCTTCCTTGTGTTGAAACACTTATTTCAGCTCATCCTTGTCCTACACTAAGTGGGGGAAAGGAGTTAAGTAGCCTTTTTCCTCATATGTCATTTTTCATTGTCTTTATCAACTAGTTGACCACCTTTCATGAATATATAAGAGCAAGCTTGGGATGTGGATGACATGCCTTAAGTTGACATGCATGTGAAAATGCATCAACATTCATGTTTCATTGTGCAATTTTCTTTCTTCTTGTGATGTGTCCTCTTCTTGGTGGTGTCATTGGGTTTGATTTCCTCCAAGAGCATTATATTTAGTTGACTTTTCCTCTCTTGGAGACATTAGGCACACTGTTCCCTAAGAAGAGACCTTACATGAACCAAGAAAAATCCCTTTGAAAGTACCTTGTATTAGTTTGCATTAGCAATATCGGTTATATGGCCACCTCGCATAACACACTTTGAATGCCTATGGAGCCATCTTATTTGTTCATGAGTTTTAAGCATACGAAGCCTTCCTAGCCTTATGAATCTTGAAGATCATTGTTGTGTGGCACCTTATCAAAGTTATTAGGAGGTATAACACTGAATATTTCATTGTTGACTGGAAAGTTTCAACACTTATGGACACTATATGGGACTTCATTCATGGAGCTAAGCCATTTAAAGCCTAACTTCACATGAAATTGGACTGAATTAGAGATGATAGAGAATGATACATTTTATTTCTTTGGTCCTACTTGTAAAGGGAGTGTGATCAATCCCATCGTAGCACGAGCAAAACCATCATGAATTTTAATCCATGCTTTCGGTTTATCATATCTATCTTGAGCATGAGTTCAAGCACATATAAGAGTTCTTCTATGATCACATTCTCTCCACAGATGAGATCAATTAAAATCCCAGGGTTGGGTATGTTATTGATTCTACTAACTATGTAAAGAGGACCATCAGGTGCATGTTGGATTGTTTCTTCTGAAGAGAAAGGAATGTCAATAGGTTTTTTGGTTTGTTGTTTATGAGGCTAGATTTCAATCACTCCTATCATTGTAATAATAGTACTTTAGTCATTAGTATCTATAGGATTTTTTTCATCATCATCATCATAGGAATTTGTTCGTTATTATTCATGTTTTCATCATCCATGTCAACGGTCATCACATCGAGCTTAGTTTCACTATCCTTAACAAAGGAAATATGATGGTTGGGCATGGGATTGGTAAAGATAAGAAAGTTTTGGTTAGGAGGAGCTATAGATTTATTACCTTTGTCATTCACACCTCTAATTAGGATATGATTAGAATCAATGAGGTCTTGTAGATGTTTAAGATGCTTGCAATTCTATGTATCATGTCCTGTTTGTTTATGATAAGCACAATAGGCATTGTGTCTAAAGCTTGGAGGTAATGGCTTGCTATGGTCAAGGGGTTAAACGAGAGGTAAGGTAATCAATTTTTTTGTTTATTAGCTAAGTCATAATGTTTTGACATGTGTTAGGTAAGGGAGTAAATTGTCTTTTTGGATCCCCAAAGATATAAGGATTACTCTTCTCTATAGTAGCTACTTGGGTATCAATTGGTTGCATAGGTTGGGATGTGGAATTTAGTTGAAGGAAACTTTTTTATTTTATTTTGAAAGGCTGGTAGGTATTTTGGTTTGAAGATTCAAAATTTTCAGGATGGGTAGAGGTAGTTTTTGGTTCACAACTACCAAGGAAATTTTGATAATCTCGAAGGGTAGTGCATAAGTGCATGAAGGAAGGGAGTTTCATTATAGTAAGCTTATCTTGTATCTTTCTTTGTAAATTTTCTGTGAACATCTTTTGAAGGTGAGAATTGAGGATCTTCACAATAATTTGGGAATAAAGCAATTGATAACATGAAATAAAGTCAATGAAATTTTCACCCGCATTTTGTTTACTTCTCATCAAATTAGCTAAAGTCATTTTAGGAGTCATATGCATTTGGAAATGGTTAATAAAGGCTTCAATAAGTCCATAAAATGAAGAAATTAAGTTATTTGGTAATGCGGAAAACAAGTCCAAGGCAACATCTTTTAAGGATCATGGAAAGAGTTTAGCCAAAAGAATTTCCTCAAGGATAAAGTCACTACACAAATTAGTAAAGGAATTAACATGATTTGTAGGATCTCCCTTTCCTCTGTATTTCTCAAATCTAGGGATCTCTATACCTTGGGGCACCGAAGTTCTCAATATTTCCAAAGATTGTGGGTTGCTTTTGACATAGTATGAAGGTGAACCATTTTGATTTTGATTTACAGTGGAAACTTGGCATTGAATGGATGAAAGGCTTTGTAAGAGGTGGTTAATGATAGGGTCATTGCTTGTGGTTTGAGATGGATTTGAATATGGTGATGGTGTGTATGTGTAGGAAGGACAAGTGAATGGATAACTTATAGGAGGAGATATAAGGTTAGATGCCACATAGGTATAAAGAGCACTAGTGGAAATTTTTAAGGTCGGAAGGACATTACTAGGTGGTTGCATCGTTGTGGTCACTTGAGGATGGTATAGGTGGGAATAGAGGTTATGGTTGAATGGGGAGGAGTTTGATTTCCTCCTTTCCTTTGCACATTGTTTGAAGCTTGAGGACCATTGGTAGTGGAAGGAAGATGTTTTTCAAAGATTTGAGTTATGTTACACACAACTTCTAGTTCTTCATCACTTTCCATCATGCAATGAATGCTATCTATGGCAGGAATAATAGTGTTGGAAATGTTCTCAGTACTCATGTTATCTTGTAAATGGGTGAGGTCTTCATGCATTTTCTTTATGTTTTCTTGAGGGATATGATCAACCATTTTTTGAAAACTTGGCATAGTACTTGTAGGTAAAGTAGGCATAGCAAAAGAGGTATCAAAGGTATGGTCCATACCTAGTGAACCAGTATGTCCACTAGAACTATAATTCTGACCCTAAGTCTATTTGACCCCTACTCATAATCATAACTCTAATTGAACCCTAACCATAATTAAGTAATCACCCTAATTGAACCTTGACCATAGGTAATCTTAATTAAACACTAAGCCTAATTAAATGAGAGTTTCAATATGATTAAATGAGGGTTCAATTAGGCTTATGTTTAGTGTTCAATTAAGGTCTAAGGATAAAACTTGTGGATATAACTATTTGGTTGGACATGAAACTTGACCACTACTAATACATGCATTTGTCTAGCCATACATTTTTTTTTATAGCAAGAATTCAATGGATACTTGCCACAGATAACTAAATGTTGAATGTAGTTTGAATTGGACCCATGACTAGTAACATAGGTAAAAAAAAATTAAGGTTAAGTTTTCATAAAACATTAAAAGGGAACAATTGATCATAATAAATTGAAAAGACAATGGTTAAATTGGTTTTTTATTAAAGGAATTTTTTTTATAAAAAATTATTAGAATTTGGCTACTACCTATTATTAGATATTTTTTACTATATAACTAGAAATTACACCGTGTGTGTAGGTGTAATATTTATATCAACTTGTCAAAATGATAAATTGTCATATCACCAAAAAAAATTTATAAAGAGAATCAATTTATTAAGACACTTTATTAATCTAGAAAAATAATAAACAACATTCAACCAGTATTATCAAATTATTTATAAACTATAATAAAAATATTAAATATTGCTTGATCTTAACATTTAATCTCAAATATAGTTAGATATTTTTTCAATAAAATGTAAAACAAAAGAAAATTCTTAAACATTCTTCAATCATAATAACTTAACCTAAGCTTAACCCCGCTAACAAAATTTACAAAATACAAAACTTTAAAAAAATATTAAATATTTCTTGATAATAACATCTTAAACTAATATTACTTTGGAAGCAAAACACCCAAAAAAAATAATCCAAAATTCTCTTTGAGAATGGAATAAAGCCTAAAATTGACCTTAGATGCAGTTTTTCTTAGTGAAATATGAAAACATGATCTCCATCATGTAACCCTAATTTTACCTTTGTAAAATGAAATATTGAATTCACCACAAACAAAATATCTTGTCCTTGCAGCTTCTTTACATTGAAGTGTAATATTTTTTCTTAATCAGTCCAACAATATTAAAAAAGTTGCTGTCATATGTCATGATGGGAGGCTTTGACAAAAAGTCTCTTTTAGAACATAAAAAGCCATGCGAAAAACATTACCCCAAGAAATTGAGTAAGAAGCTCAAATAGAACATGTAAGACATTAATTGAACTCTTTTTATAATTATAAAATTAATAAAATGTGGTTTAAGTAACTATGTTATATATTTATTTAATATATTTAATATATTATATAATAGTTATTTAAATATAATATATTAATAATATTAATATATCATAATATATTATATCAAAATAGGGAGGATCAAAATATCAAGCATCTACATTTGATTAACATGAACTACAATAAATTTTAGGGATTAGAACATGCATATAAATAGAATGTTATCATTTGTTTCTTTAATTGCAAGGAATACATCTTTGAGTCTTAGAATATAAAATTGGAGTTGAAACTATATAAAGAATGAAATTAATGTGGAAGATCAAACTTTAGATTTTTCAAATTGAATAAAAAATTGCCTATTTTTAAGCTAAACAATTAATTATTCCACACAACAAAAATCTAAATGTCTTATCATAAAAATGAATTACATTAATTTTTTTTAAAATAAATATTAAAAAATAAAAATATTAGAAACATGATTTTTTTTTAATCTTAAAAACAAATTACCAAATAAATTAATACAACAACCATCTACATTATCCATTAAACAATATTAAATAATTACAAATATTTAATCAAAACTGTTTATTTTAAAAAAACTCAACCACCATAAAATCCCAAAAACATCTTTTTTTTCTAAACATTTAATTTATATTTTAAAATCTTAATATAGAAACAATAACTTTGAAAAATAATTTAATTTTTAACTTACACTAATAGGAATGAGTATGTAAGTATCCCCGTGACAAGGAATGGTTAAAATTTTATCTTGTAGTGTGATTTGCAACTTAGAACTCCTAGCCTTCTTTTGTAATCTTGTTCTCCAAAAATATACATTTTTCCCTTATGCTAATTTTAACTTTGCAAACTAGAATTCTTTTAAAAGGCTTACCTACTTATACAAATATTAAATCAGTGATACAAAATTCTTTGTATCAAACTGAAACTAAAAAACCCCTAGTATTTGCCGTCAATGTTCCCCTTTACTCTGTGGTGTGACGTTATGTAAGTAAATATTAGTGTAGGGTATTGTTGAAGGCTGTTCTGTTTGATAGAAACAGGTGAGCATTATGGTCCAACAAATATATAACATTTCTATACATGTATAATTATTAATTAATTAAAGTTAAAATCAATTTCATGAAACTCACATGTATTAATAATGAGATTTACGGTCTTTTGGAATCATATTAGTTCCTTATTGACAGTTGTATTTTATTAATGAATTTGGAACAGAGTCTTTGTAAAATATTACTGGTCTGTGACATGTGTGAGATTAAGGACTCTCAAATCATATCGGTTCATTATTGATAGTTGTATTTTATTAAAGAATTTCAAAGAGTCTTTGTAAAACATTTCTGATATGTGACATGTATGAGATTTGAGATTTATGATCTCTCATTATCACATCAGCTCACTATTGAATTTCAGACACGGTCCTTGTGAAACATTACTGGCCGTATGAGACATATGTGATTTACAGTTTTTCAAAATCACATCAGCTCATTATTAGCAGTTATATTTTATTAAATAATTTTCAGACAGTCATTATAAAATATTACAGAAATGTGATTCCGCATGCACCAATATTATAAAGTTAGATGCAAAGAGCACTACTTTTTTGGGAATTTTATCGATCCCACTGAATCTACATGTGCCAATATTACAAAATTAAAAGTAGACAGCACAACTTTTCTTGGAATTTTCTCAATCCCATTGAATCGGCATGCACCAATATCATAAAGGTAGATGTAGAGAGAACTACTTTTTTTGAAATTTATCAATCCCACTGAATCTACATGCACCAATATTACAAATTAGAAGTAGACAACACAACTTTTATTGGAATTTTAT
Organism: Sequoia sempervirens; assembly: GCA_007258455.2. Taxonomy (NCBI): domain Eukaryota; kingdom Viridiplantae; phylum Streptophyta; class Pinopsida; order Cupressales; family Cupressaceae; genus Sequoia; species Sequoia sempervirens. Next base: position 459,277,625 of record VDFB02000015.1, on the reverse strand, counting down.
CAATCCCATGAATTTTGTATCACAGTTTAAACTTAAAAGTTTAAGCTCTTATATTTATGGAAGCTGGTGGTCTCATGAATTTTATTATTTTGCATATTCAATTCAGCAGCTTAAATAAATATAAAATAATAAAAAATTTAATTGATGAGAATTTTAAAACTTTATATGATTAACAAGTGGCAGAAAAAAGTCTAAGCTGGTGGGGTAATTTCTAGCCTCGCCCCTTTTGCACCCACTTAAGTTTTTGATCTAAAAAGTAGGTGTTCCTATTGTTCAGGAAAAGATTCTAATTTATCTGTAGCATTTTATTGTTTTGCTTCATGGGATCCCTTGTTCCTTCAAAATAGATTCTCAAGCCCTGCCATGGTACCTCACTCTTAGATGTAAAGAGCACTACTTTTCTTGGAATTTTGTCAATCCCATTGAATCCACATGCACCAATATTATAAAGTTAGATGTAAAGAGCACTACTGCTTTCGGAATTTTATCAATCCCACTAATCCACATGCACTAATGTTACAAAATTAGATGTAGACATCACAACTTTTCTTGGAATTTTATCAATCCCATTGAATGGGCATGCACCAATATTACAAAGTTAGATGTAAACATTACTACTTTTCTTGGAATTTTATCAATCCTACTCAATCCACATGCACCAATATTACAAAATTAAAAAATTAACAGTACAACTTTTCTTAAAATTTTATCAATCCCATTGAATCATCATGCACGGATATTACAAAATTAAATGCAAACAGCACAACTTTTCTATCAACTTTTATCAACCCCACTGAATCCTCCTGTAGCTGTGAAGAATTCAAAACACTATGCTCTTATTACCAGAGTGGCCTTGGGTTCCATGTTTTGCTCTACCTTTCGACACAGTTATTTCCATGCCCGGAGCCCCTTCGCGTCGTTTATCTCATCCTCCCGCGAATTGTTTCCGGTAAATAAAATTGCTACGCGTTGTAATAAAGCCATCTGTGGGCCCTGCCAAAAACAGTTCTTTATAGACCACTTTTCACATTATGTCTGAGCCACTGATCCACTTGCATGACATGCTTGTTCTATGTACGGAATTTCAAATTTCGAATTTATTTTTGACATTATTTATTAACTAGTATATATATTAAATATTAATCTATATAATATACGTTAAATAAATATTTTTAATGTCTTTTATTTTTTTATTTTTTAAAATAAATAAATATTGTTAAATATCTATTGCTTTTTGTTTTCTTTCACAGCCTTTTATACGTAGAGTGCTGCCATTAGAGGGTTATGCCTTTAACGTAATTAACTAAAAATCAAAATATGTTGTGTTTTTTATTTTCAATTATTTAATAACTATAATCACATATAAATCTTAAAATTTGGATAGATATATTTAATTAATCTTCATCAATCGTCATTTTAAATTGTCTTTTATTTATATAAGATGAAAAAAATTTGAACTCATTAAAAAAATATGAATTGTTTGATTAGTGATTGTATTCATATTGGAATGTAGTAGTGAATAGAAGAGAGGGTTTCAAAATAATTTATTAATAGATGTGTCTTATCATTATTTTTCTCTCCTGTCAAATTGGGGATCCTAACGTATTTTAGTGGATTTTTTTTATCATTATTTGTCAGTTATAGTAGGTAAAGTAGTGGTGAATGGAAGAGAGACTCCACCATACTTGCCTATTTGACCTTTCTTTGTCACAATAGAAAAAGTAATAGTGAACAGTTCTAACATACCAGGTAAAGTAGTGGTGAATAGAAGAGAAGGTCCCAACATACTTGACTAATGGATTATTTTCTTGCCACAATAGAAAAAGAAATAGTGAAGTAAAGTAGGGTGAATAGAAGAGAGTGTCCTAACATACTTGAGTAATGGATTTTATTTTTTGTCATAGTAAGAAAAGTAATAGTGAACAATTTCTATCACAATAGGTAAAGCAATGGTGAATACAAGAGAGAGTCCCAACATACTTAACTAATGGATTTTTTTTTTAGCACAACAATAAAAATAATAGTGAACAATTCTATCATACTTGTGAATAGAAGAAAGGGTCCCAACATACTTGGTTAATGGATTATTTTTTGTCATACCAAAAAGATGTAATAGTGAACAATTTTTATAACAGTAAGAAAGTAATAGTAAATAGAAGAGAAGATTCTAATATACTTGACAAAAAAGAAAATAATCTTGACATAGATCTACAACAATTAAGACATAAAAATGGAATTTTTATGAAATATTCTAATAAGCCCAAACCATGGAAAATTTACGCCTTGATTATCATTGAAAAGATGAAACCACAATTAACAAACAAAAGACTTTAAGTTATATCCATATCTAGAGCTACATATTGTTATAGCCTAGCTATGTATAACAAACAAATATTTATATATAATATTCTTAATATATCTTGACATTCCTCTCTTACTCTTCTTTCTCTCATCACTTCTTATTGTAATAAATTTATATATTGCATGTGTATTACTATTTATTAGTTACAATCACTCCATTTCTTCATGTAAAGACAAGTACATCCCAAGGAGAATGACAAGTGTTGTGTAGAAGAACTACCAATAAGGAGAAACAACTATCATTTAGGGTTGTAATTCTACACCATGTTATAGGTTCATCATTTTGTGAGTCTTGAATGTGCAATGCCACTATTATTTTGGATATTGTATGTGGAGCAAAAGACATGCCTTTCTTAGTAAAGTGGCACAATTGAATGTACTTGACATGTTCCAACGACTATTGTAAAAAATTTATTTTAAAGTAGCGTTGTAATGTAATTTTATTTAATTTTGGTAAAAATATAATTCTACCTCTTTTTTTGCTTTTCTTTTACTATAGGGCCCTAAATTATTATGTTTGTTATGTGCCAAATCACTACATTGTCTCCTATTTATCATCCTTTAAGTATTGTCTCCTATGTTAGGGACATTTGACATTTTTGGTGGAGGGTGTGGAATGCACCCTATTGGCGTGTTTCCTCACTAGCTAAGTTTGTGGATCGGTGGGGCAGGGCCCCTATTTCTACTTCCTTTCTCCAAGATGCTTGGGCTCTTGGCCCTTCCTTTATTATCTAGAACCTTTGGTTGGAGAGGAATCGTCAGATTTTTCTAGATGTGATGTTGGAGGCCCCTCACTTGTGGTGAAAAATTATGCATTCTGTGGGAGAGAATGTTACGACTAAGTGTGATCTGACTACTTCAGTGGATCCTTGTGATGTTGGTTGTTATAATCATCTTCATCTTCCTCCTCTACAAAGACTACTCATGCGTAATAGATGTAGATGTCCTACCCCAAAGGTGAATAGGGAAGGGAGATGGTCTCCTCCACCTCAGGGTGTCTTAAAAATCAATACAGATGGTTCTTCTTGAGGAAACCCAAGTCATGCAGGAATTGGTAGTGTTGGTCGGGATAGCTCTAGAGATGTTCAGTTTATCTTCTTTGTTTATAAGGGTCTTCATACTAATAATTTAATGGAGGCTTAGGCCATTTTATCAGCCGTGGAGCATGGAAGTCAACTGGGGTGGTGAAGGATCATATGTGATTCTGATTCCCAAGTTGTGGTGAACTTGTTGAATATGCAACATTTAGAGGATGTTAGCTGACATTTTTTCTTTGATTGTTGAACAAATTCTTAACCTCTATGCTTCTTTGGAGTTTGTTAATTTCACTCATATTCTTAGAGAATGGAATTTTGTTGTTGATTGTTTGGCTAAATGGGCTTCTACTCATATTCATGATTGGAATTTGGTGGACCGGGGTCAGTTACCCCTGGATTTGTCTCATTATTTGGATCATTTGGTGGAGCTTGATAGGGGTATGGAATGTCGTTGCTTTTTACTTCTTGTTTTAATAAAAAATTTACCCCTCCTTTATGTTAAATCCTATTTCATTTCTAGTTATCACTTCAAATTGAACTAGAAATTAAAAATTAAAATATTTTATCCAATGGTTCTTATTTTATCACAAACATAGTTGTGCTTCATGATTCTTCATTTAAAGGAATTTGGTTTCTCAGACCAATAATATAATGATACTTGTGATAAATTTTATATATGAAAATGGATTAGAAAGATTGAATTTATACACTTCCAAGTAGAGGGATCAATGTTGGTGATCTTTTGATAGATCAACAATGGAGATCAAATTGGTTGAGTATTTGTAGGAAGGATGGTGGAGGAAAAAAAAATTCATAATTATTTTAATAATTTTCACAGATGGTTGTGACATCATGGATGGTGGAGAATAAAAAGATTAATTTTAGGTGGTTGAGTTGAAAAAAATTAATAAATTAATCATTTTTAAATGATGTAAAGTGGGAAGAAGTCTAATGGGATTAGGATTTAAGAAAAATAATCAAGACTTAGGAAAACCTAAATGAGTAATCAAGACATGTTGGGATATTAGTATTTTTAGACATCTATACATTTCCTCTCTTTCAGACAACATTACGACTAGGAGAAGTAATGCCATTTTAAAGAAGATTAAAACATAGTTCTTTGGGGGAGAGATGGGAATACTGGTAGAATGTCCCATTTATTTGAAGTATAGGAGCGATAGCAAGGATGGAGGTAGGTTACTGCATTGAGAGGATATGTACATTTGAAGAACATGAGAATGCTCTTGAAATGGATGAAGGGATTTAAGGATGAATATAAAAGGGGACATAAAGATGGATAGATGAGGGAGATAATCATATTGATATGGTGTGAACCTAATGTTTGATGTAGCACTTGATGTTATGTACTAAGGTATAGTGACCAATATGATGGTGTGCATGTGTGAAAAGTATTTCCAAAAAGAAAATATCACATGCAAGCATATACTATATTACACAATGGTATGGAATAACATGGTGGACCATCATGCAAGATGTTGCAAGGATTATGAAAAATGAAAACAAATATAAGAAAGAAAGCAAGTATGCACAAATATGTAAAGACATATAAAGATGTCACCCTTAGACAAGATTGAAATCAATGATTTGATTGATGGTGATGATGATAACATTGTTAATAATGAGAACAAAGTGAAGGTCATGTTGTTAAAAAATTGTTATCAACATAAGGACAGGAGTTGATATATTCTATTGATCATAATGTGATTAGAGTGGATCTTGAGGTTTACATGAAATCTAGGAATAAAACAATTAGATGTTTGTGAATATTTTGCTAGATTGGCTAGAAATATTTCATGTATTAAGATTTTTTGAATTTATATTGAATACTTTAGGGATGTTTGAATTGAGGGGATTAAAGATATGCGGGTTAGATTAGATTGCATTTAGGTAATTGATGAAAATCAAAAGCCAAGTTTATAAATAAGGATGAAAGGATGGGGGAGTCCTTGGATAGGAAATAGGAGGATCATTGGATAGAGGGATGTGATAGATGGATAATTGAATGATGATGGGATTGTTTAGATAAAGGAATAAGAGGATGATGAATTGAAAATATTGGAAGGAGTGTCAATATGTGATCTCTAAAGATGATGACACATGGGGATAACATGTCAAATTTTAGATGTATTGTAGTGGATAATCTATCAAATTCATGTGAGATGGTAGTGATAGGTTTGTGTGCTAGAGAGGATAGATTATTGGGTTTTTTTAATTAAAAATCATGGATGAGAGGCTAGAAGTGCAATAAATTTGAAAACTAAGACTTGTATTGTCGAAATATGCTTGTCTATGATTCACTTTTCTTTATAAAGATTGAAAGTAGAAAATAAGTATGGAATAAATATTATGGGAGAGGTATGAAAATTGTTGGTTCTCAGTCGTGTTCTGATTGGTTTGTCCTTGATGAAAAAAATTCTACTTTGGGTATCATATCAACATGACATTCAAGTGGTCTTGGCGATAGTGGAAAGGACTATCAGCATAACATTCAAGTGGTCTCAGTGACAGTGGAAAGGTCTATCAGCATGAGTTTTGTTCACCGCTGAGAGGTCTTACCGAATGAGTCGGGTCTCACCGACTTATACTTAAGGAGGTTCAATTGGCGTAAGTAATTCTATCAACATTGTGTCTTGGCGAGTTTGACTTGTTACATCCACTGACTGGCACTTTAAAGATTCACTTCGGCTAGACATGTTACTTTTGGTGTGAAGTCATAGTGATTGCACTTTGTCACACTGACTGGTGGCGGGAAGATACATCGGTAAGAGTTAGGGTTTTTGGCGTGATGCCTCAGCGAGTGACCTTTGGTCTCGCTCGCATTACACATGGAGTTTCATAAGCAGCTTTCGGTAGGACTTCTCTTTTGTTTCGGCAATAGAAAACGATCATATCGACATAAGTTATACTGTTAGTATAAGGTCACAACGAGATTGTTATGTCTCACCGACCAAAGGTTGAATAGAAGGATGCATCAACGAGAGAACCATTATGTTACGACGACTTACAACGGATAAAATCTTTTGGTGAAACTTCGCGAAATCTACATAATGTCTCCCCAATAACAATTTGTCATGGTGACTCTCATAAGAATGAAGGTTACTTTTTTAGTGAGAGAATTGCTATGTCTTAGCAGCCGTTCATAATATATTTCAGTAAGAATCATGAGTTTTGATGAAGAGTCTCAGCGAACCCATCAAGTCTTGGAGACAAAGTCAAATGAATTGCTTTTGGTGAGAGGTTGATATTGTCTTAGTGATTAAGTATGAATTGCGGGATGTTTTGGTATGACATAGTGTGCTCTCTGAGAGGTCTTCCCGACATAGATATGCCTTGTCGATGGAAAACAAAAGTGTCTCTATCGGTATGAGAATTGAATTCTCTTGGCGATCTAAGGTGTGTTCAGGTTGTTTTAGTATGACACAATATAATCTACGGGAGGTCTCCCCGATGTTGGTATCTTATATCGACCCGCTTGGGACAAATGGTCTCTTCAGCAAGAAAAACCTTATGTCATAGTGACACACAAGATGGTGGGTGACTTTTGGTATAACAAAGTTTATCTACATGAGGTCTCCCTGAGAACGAGATGTTACGGTGACAAGTTTGTTCACGGGGGCTCTCGGCAAAACAAAGACTTATCTACAAGATGTCTCTCCGATATAAAAAAGCTATAGCGATAGTAAATGAAACTAAAGGACATCTCGGTGAGAGACTTGGTTATGTCTCAGCGAATGGTGAACAAAGTCTCAAACTCTGGGGCCATCATGGAAATTTCAAAATATAGTTGCAAGCCGACATCATTGATTGGCATCAAATCTCAAACTGTTACATGGCATAATTTTTATTGAGTTTCCTTTTTGAGTAGTTGCATTTTTTAAATAATGGATGATTTGCAGCTCTCTAGATAAGCGTTACTCTAATTTTTACCATCATCTACAGATCATCATTATTCAGCTTCATATTCTAAAATTAGCAAGAGAGTTTTAGAATCTTCTGAAAAATGATTTTTCAAGATTTCTTCATAACAAACATACTTGAAATGTATATATAAACCAGTGTTGAAAATAGTGAAGCTCTCTGGTTGTATTTCTAAGAATATCTTTCCTTGTGTGTATGGAAATGTATAAATAAACTCTGATATGAAAAATTCTTCTCTATATAGTATTTTAAGGATTCAATTATCGAATCCTTAGGGTATTCTATAAACGAGAAAACAAAGAGATATGTGCTTAACTGAAAACAAAGAAATCCTCTGAGTCATTATTATTGTTTAAAACATATTTTGAGGGGTTGGTACTCCTTGAGATGGGTGTCTCAAAATGAGGGGTTGGTGCTCCTTGAGTTGGTGCTAAAAATAAGCCTTAAGGCATTGTGATCAGTTGATTAAAAAGATTAAGCCTACAAGGCATTTCAGGAGTGGTTTTTATACCCCAGGAGGGTTTTCCACTTAGAAAAATCTTATGTCTCTTTGTTCTTCTATGTGCTCTATGCTTTACTATGTTGTTGTTATTTCAGTTCACTGTTGGGATTATTATTTTTCTCAATTCTGTTTATGAATGATTACATTCAACTCATGAATGCTTTAATTACAGTAATACTGAGATCAAATTTGAGCTATGTTTTTGAATTAATGAAAATTGGTCAAATATGTTAAGACACTGATTCACCCCCCCCCTCTCAGTGTCATTTTAACTTCAACCGTTGGTATCAGAGCATAGGGTCCTCTGATAGGTTTTAATCACCTTGGATTGATCTTGGTCTTGGAGTTTGTTTGCAATGACACATTCTCAAGATGGTGCCTCAATAACTAGAGCTCCGTTATTTGAAAAATCAGAATGGAAGCTTTTCTTATTTCTTTTGATGTTGATGTGTGGAGCATGGTGTTAAATGATTACAATGTACCTGCCTCTATTCCCACTGATCCTACTGAAAAAAAGAGGTATGAAGCAAATGCCAGAGCTAAGCATGCCATCTTGTGTGGATTAACTAAAGATGTGTTCATTAAAGTCATGCATTGCAAATCTGCTCATGATATATGGGAAAAACTTGAAACTATATATGAAGGGAATGAGAAAGTCAAATTTTCAAAAATCGTTACACTTAAACATTAGTTTGAGGAGATGAAAATGAAGGATGATGAAAAAGTGGCTGAATACTTCATAAGAGTTGATGAAGTTGTCAATGCAATGAAAGGTCTAGGTCAAGAGGTTAATGAATTTGATGTGGTCACAAAGGTTGTTAGAACCTTACCAACCAAATTTGAATCTAAGGTTTCTACCCTAGAAGAAAAGAAACATTTTGATAAGCTTACCCTAGATAGGCTGCAAGGAATACTTACTACCTATGAAATGAGAACTAGCAAAAATAATTCAATACGAAAAGAAACTACCTTTAACATTGAAAAGAAAGAGAAAGTTGAAGTCAGTGAATCAGAGTTGTCTGATTCTAAAGAATCCCATTTTGTTAGAAGACTTTAAAATGGATTAGGAAAATATAAGGGAAAACTTCCCTTTAAATGATTTAAATGTGGCAAAATAGGTCACTTTGCTGCAAAGTGTCCCTATGATGATCAAATCTATGACAATGAGACAAGTAAAAAATAGTCTCAAAAGAAGGCCTTCAAACCTAAAAGAAACTTCAATTTCAAAAAGAAGAAAAGTTTGTTTAGTAAGGATGAATTTGATATTGAGTCTGAAGATTCATTAGTTGAAGAATATGAAACTTTGTTCATGGCTGAAATTTCTCAGTAAAATGATACAAACACCATTGACATTGAAGAAGGTGAAGTAGATCTTGAAAGTGAGCTAAAATGTGCTTTACAAGAGATCAGAAAACTCAAAAAATAAGTTCTTGCTTAAGAACATAATCCAAATCAAGAAATGGTCTCTCTGAAAATGAAACTTGAAGAAGCTAAAAGAGTTGAAGATTGTCTTCAAGAGACTATAAGCTACAAAGATCAAGAAATTCAAAAACTGGAACAAGAAGTAGTCTGCCTTAGGAAGGAAATTGAAAAATATGAAAGCACACTAAAACTGAATGAGATGCTCAGCAAGCAGAAGATGTACAAAGATAAAACTGGTGTTGGTTTTAAAAAGGGTGAATGCTCAATTGACCATGCAAAACAAAACCCCTCTTCTGAAGTCAAAGGTTCAAGTTCAAATCACTCAAAATTTGGTAAGGCTCATGTTCAGTCTTTAGGAGGTAATAGATCTTCATATAGAGTCAATCCTTTCTTCTATGGTTATTATTTTTTTTGCAACAAATTTGGCCATAAGGTGAGCACTTGTAGGCTTAGGAATCCTAGAATACCCAGGTTTGGTCTTAGGCAACCCTATGGTTTTGTAAGACAGATCAGATGTTTTAAATGCAATACTTTGGGACATTTTGTCAAATAGTGCAGAACTGATCTGCAATCTAAATAGCAGAAAATTAAAAAGGTTTGGAAACCTAAGACTGTCAACAACATTGAGCAAACTATGTTGGTTCAAACAAATTTTCATTCCAAGAAAAAGAACTTATGGGTCCTGGATAGTGGATGTTCTAACCATATGACTGGCAACAAGGATAAGTTTATAAATCTTGAAGATTATGTAGGTGGATATGTTAAGTTTGGTGATAACTCTAGTATCCAAATTAAAGGTAGAGGTTCACTTCTTCTGAATGAAGACACTCCTATCTATAATGTGTACTATGTGGAAGGTCTCAAGCACAATCTTCTAAGTGTTAGTAAAATTTTTGATAGTGGTTATCATGTTCTTTTGACTTTGCAGGGACGTGAAATTAAGAACAAACTTGGAAAGGCCATTGCAGCCAAAAAGAGGACAAAATGAAATGTGTACAATCTTCTCGACACATCAAGCAATGACAATAATCAAGGTATGTGTTTAATGGGCCAAATTGAAGAGAGTTGGTTATGGCACAAAAGATTAGGACACATGAACTTTGAAAATCTGGTTATAATCAATAAGAATCAGAATGTTAGAGGTTTACCATTCCTTAACAAACCAAAAAATTCAGTGTTGAAAGAATGTCTAAGTGGTAAACAAACAAAATTCAGTTTCAAAACAAAAGAACATTCTTCTTCAAAACCTTTACAGCTTGTGCATACTGATTTATGTGGACCAACCAGAACAAGGTCTATTAATGGTGAAAAGTACTTTATGCTATTTGTGGATGATTATACTAGAATGGTTTGGGTCACATTTCTTAAGCATAAATCAAAAGAATTTGAAAGGTTTAAAATCTTTCGTAAATTGGTTGAGAAGGAATCTGATTTGAAACTTAAATGTCTGCAATCTAAAAAAGGAGGTGAGTTCACTTCTCAAGAGTTTATTGATTACTGTGAATAGCATGACATTAAAAGATAGTATGCTGCAACAAAAACACCCCAACAAAACAGGGTAGTTGAATGTAAGAATAGAACTGTAAAAGAAATGGCTAGAACCATGCTAGATGAAGCTAAGTTGTCTGATATGTACTGGAAAGAAGTTGTTCATACAACTATATACATTTTGAATAGAGTGCATCTTAGGGTGAAATCTAAACACACTCCTTATGAACTTTGGTATGGAAAAACTACTTTTGTCAAACACTTCAAAATTTTTGGAAGTACGTGTTTTATCAAGAAAGATGATGATAACCTTGGGAGCTTTCAATCAAAGAGTAATGAGGGTATCTTTTTGGGATACTCAACTCACAACAAATCTTATAAATTCCTTAACAAAAAGCTTAATAAGATTGTTGAAGTTGTTAATGTAAAATTTGACGAAAGACCACATTTGTATGCTGAATCTTTGCAGGATAATGAGGAAGAAGAACATGAACTAGAAATAATTTCAGAAGGAGCTAAAGCAACAAAGCCTAATACTGATTCAACAAGCCTTAGAGATGAAATAGAAAGTCTTGAAAAATGTTGCATCAAAAGCTCTAGCTAAATATCACCCCAAATATTAGATTATTTGGGATAAAAATGTAGGAGTTCAAACTAGAAGAAAGGCTGTAGAATCTGATGAAAAAGCACAAATAGCTTTCTGTCTAGTTACTCAGTTTGAGCCTAAAATTTTTAATGAAGCTCTCACAAACTCATGTTGGCTGAATGCTATGCAGGAAGAAATTGATCAAATTGAGAAAAATCAGACTTGGGAGTTAGTACCAAGACCAGATGACAAGATTGTCATAGGAGGCAAATGGATATACAAAAACAAGCTTGATGAAAATGGTAATGTTATTTGCAACAAAGAAAGATTTGTCTGCAAAGGCTATGCTCAACAAGAAGGTATTAATTTTGGTGAAACCTTTGCACCTGTTGCTAGATTAGAATCTATCAGAATATTCTTGGATTATTCTGTTTATAAAGACTTTATTATTTATCAAATGGATGTCAAAACTACTTTTTTAAATGGCTATTTAGATGAAGAGGTCTATGTTGAATATTCTAAAGGATTTATGTGCAAAGATAAGCTTGATCATGTTTACAGATTGAAAAAGGCCCTCTATGGCTTAAAACAAGCATCTAGAGCTTGGTACTCTAGGCTAGACAGTCATTTTCTTTCAAAAGTTTTTGTTAGAGGAGGTGTAGATAGCAATATTTATGTTAAAAATGAAGGTTCTGATATTCTGGTTGTTGAAATTTATGTTGATGACACTATCTTTTGCTGCAACAATGTTACATTGAGTAAAAAATTCTCTCAACTAATGGAATATGAATTTGAAATGTCATTATTAGGGGAATTAAATTTCTTCTTGGGTCTTCAAACCTCTCAACGTGCAAATGGGATATTTCTTTCACAAACCAAGTATGCTAGAGAGATGCTTAAATTTTTTTAGATGGATGAATGCCATCCAGTTAGCACTCCAATGATTACTCGATGTAAACTTACTAAGGTTGATGATTCTTCTAATACAAAGCAAACTAAATATAGATCAACGATTGGTAGTCTGTTATATTTAACTGCTTCTAGACCTAACATAATGTAGGTATTTTGCACTGTTGCATGGTTTCAGGCTTCACCTAAAGAATCTCATGTCACTGCTGTTAAAAGGATTTTTAAATACATTCAAGGCACTCTTGATTATGGTATTTGGTATCCTAGAAGAAATGATTTTTCATTGATTGCATATACTGATGCTGACTGGGCTGGTTGTTTGGATGATAGGTGTTGGTGTAATTATATGTCTTGTACCTTGTCCTAGGTCATAATTACACCTTAGTTAAGTTTACTTAGGGACCACATAGGAGGTTGTTGGAGATTTTTGACCTTTGGTGGACTTGACATCTCATTACTTTATCACCTCCACCTTTTTTGGACACATCATGTGATTATCTCTCCACCTTTTGTGGGTGATCCACCTTTTGTGGAGATTATCACATTATCCTTTCCCACTTTAGGTGGAGTGATAACTTTTCATTGTTGTCTCATGTCATAAGATTGCGACACTTGTCATAATCTTATGCCCTCATATGTTCTCACCTTGGCTATATAACCAAGGGGTCCTCTATGTATTGATTTGTACTGCATCTCATATTATTGACATTGAATACAATTTATTCTTGTCATATTTTATTCTCTCTCTTTTGTGCTTTCTATTAGGCCTCTAGATCTTGGGTGGCTACCTTTATAGCCAATTCTTACATGGTATCAAAGCTTTTGGAGTGCCTTTAGTTAGTCTTTTGGAGAGATTCTTGGAGGGTTCCATTTTTGGCCTTGTATTGCAGGTGCATTCTGGGAGCTTATTGCATCAGATCTGAGCTCGCCATTGCATCCGGAGTGTCCAAGATAGTCAGATTTGCCTTTTATTTTGTCTTAGTTGGACATTGGAGGCTAAATATGCAAATGGTTGAAGATTGAAGGTGGTTGCCAGATCTAGGAGCTAGCTACCACTTTGGAGTAATTTCAGCTGAAAAGGACCTCGCCATCATGCTCAGAAGGGTCAAAAACCCATAAATCAACTGTCAATTCATCCAAATTGGAGCAAGTTGTCCATCGAAGCAAAATTTTTTTGCTGTCCAAGCCGTACAGCCTAGCCATTATTGCAGTTGGGTATGATTTTTAATATATATATATTTATTTATTTATTTATTTTTCTACGAAATTTTTAAAAAAAAGTATTATTCAAAAAAAAAAATTTGTATTCGCAGTTTTTTTTTATTGTGTAATTTTTTTTTTAAATAAAAAGAAAATCAAAAAAATTAAGTACCCTGCGCAGGCAGGGTACCGCAGATAGTACCTACCTATGTAGGTACCACCCGGTCCGCAGTCACCACGTGGCAAGAGGCCACCGGCTGGCTGCGGACCCCACACCGCGACCTCCACTTACCCGCAGGCTGCTGGAAACCTTCCACCGGTGATTTAAAAAAATTTCGGCGGCCGCTTTGCAAAATTCCGAGTGCAGAAATCAAAATTCGAGTAGCGGAAAAACTCCGACAGTCTCAGAATATTCGCAAGGAATATTCTGTCAAATTAAATTTTCTGACAGAATTTTTCGGCAAGGGCGACACCTAGCACGACGGTCAAACGACCGTCAAATTTAATCTCTCGTAGTGCCCGGCAGTCAAACGACCGTCAAATTCAATGTTATGAATTGTTGACATTAGCACCTTTTGAAAATTTGCAGACCCCTCTCTCTGTTGAGCTTTCTGATTTTGCAGTTCATTTTCAAAGGCTCATAGCTTGGTCGTTTTGAGGCTTTTTTTGGTGCAATTTTTTTTTGATCTGAGCTAATTTTTCATGTACATCACAGTGGTGAATTTATTTTCTAATTTTGGTGCCCATATTTTCTAAAAAATTGGATTTGTCTCAGGTGTTGCTCAATTGTCACCATTTTTGCAACTTTCGGGGCTCCGTTCAGGCTCATACAAACTCCTTTTCAAGTGCCATTTTTTTTGAAAGTCCATGATTTTTTCTGAACTTCACAGTGGTGCTATCAGTTTGTAGTAATTGTGATCAGAAATTGTACTTTCAGCACTTGGTCATTTTTGGCCTATTTTGGCATTTGTAAAGATAAGATCTCAGTTTGGTCTTTTATATTAGTCATTTGAGTCTGTTGTATCCTACTTAAGGTTGTTGTAAAACATTGAAAATTAGAATCCCACTTTTCTTGGCTTGCAAGTGGCCATTGTACACGCACTAATTATAAAGTGCCAATTCATCTTTTTTTGGGGGGGTTCTTTGATTGAGTGAATTTGGGGGGTGTCTTGAGTGATTATGCATCTCTCTCTATCTTGTTCTCTTTCATTTTGCTGCTATTGGTTCTCCTAAGTTTCCCTTGTTAACTCCACATAACTATGCTTCTTGTAAAATTGATGCTTGGAGTAAGTTAATGGAAAAAGGATTAACTCATTATATTGATGGAACTGTTGTTGCACCATCTGATCCTCAAGCTAATCCTGTTGCTCATTTGGATTGGCTCACTAAAAATACTATGGCTCTTGGAACATTAAGGAAATATGTATCAAAAGATCTAATCTTTCAAATTGATAAGTGTAAAACAATTAAAGAAGCTTGGGAAAAGTTTGGTCAATTGTATGGCCAAGTTGATGAGATTAGAGGTTATCAGCTTGACAATGATCTCACAATGTTAGATCCCAAGAATTTTGATACAATCCAAGACTATGTCACTAAGGAAAATGAGCTAAGAGCACAGCTTAAGGATTGTGGCATTGATAAGAAGGATGCACAGTTGGTCTACAATTTGTTGGGAAAGCTTCCATCATAATATGCAACATTTGTTTCTAGCTTCCAAACCCATCGCTTGACAGTTGGTAGTTCTTTCACTATGACATCATTTGATGCATTCACATAAATGTTGATGTTAGAGCAAGCAAAGTTGATAAGCATTGGGCTTCTCAAGTCTTCAAAGTCCAAGGCTTTGGTGGCTAATCAAGGGAATCAAGGGACTCAAGGAAAGGGTTCGAATAAGAAGCATAAGAAATCTTCACCAAATCCACAAGGAGAGAACCAACAATCTACTCCTCCACAACAAAGCTCAACTTCATCTTCTTCAAGGAAGTACAACTATTCAAGCAAGAGGGAGCAACCAACATGTGCATATTGCAAAAAGATTGGTCATCATGAGCATCATTGTCATGTTAAGCAAATCAATGAGTTGAAAAATATCCTTAAGAAGAACAAAATCAACTTGCCAGCTGCATATCAAGAGGGCTCATCTCCTTCCACTTCTTCTAAGGGAAAAAGTACAACTCTCATGGCAACAACATCAAGCTCATCTCCTTCTTCTTCATCTCAACATGAGAAACATAAGGGGCAAGCATTTCTTGCTTCTATAGATTCCAATACAGATCAGTGGATCCTTGATTCAGGAGCTTCACATCATATGACTTCGTCCAAGGATATGTTCTCTTCATTTGATTCTTGTTCATCACCACCCATTTTGATGGCCAACAACACTTCTTTGGTAGTTTGTAGGAAGGGGTCTATTGACATTGAAGGTGGAGCATTTAATGATGTTCTATGTGTGCCTACTTTGTCAAGGAACATCCTTTCCATCTATCAGATCACACATAGTGGTACAGGAAAGAGTGTAGAATTCACACCAAATTTTGTCATTGTTCGGGATTTGCATAGCAGGGCTCTTGTTGTAGTTGGGGAGGTTGATCATCATTCTCGGTTCTACACCTTCTCATATTTTGCTCCTATTGATGATTCAGTTCACCCTAGTGTGGACACACTTGAGGAGATTGAATATGGTTACTTGAATCTTGGAGTGCTTTCTACTCCTGAGGTTCTTGAACCTATTGTTGATACTCCATCTCCTATATTAACTGATGTACCTGATGATACTTGTGTTCCGATAGTTTCAGTGCCTTGTGATTCAGTGCAATAGTGTATACCTTGTCTTCCAACATCAGCTTCATGGGATGACTACTTGACAGACATTAGCAGTTTGTTTGTGGAGTCTTACATTGTAGATTTAGGAGACACACTTGATTACTTGCATCTTCTCTTTGATGAAGGTGATTCTTCTTCAGTTGTCGCGAGGGAACACTCTGACCCTCCTCTAATGATCAGTCTTTTGAGGTTGATGTGATTGTGGATGCCTATGTACAACAGTTGGAGGCCACTTTCTCTCTTGAGGAGACATCATCTTTGGAGTATGTTCTACCTACATCCTTGCTAGATCCTGAGTTATCTTTTTTAGCAGATGAGAGTGTTGTTGCAAAGGGTTTCTCACAAATTCTAGAAAGTGACTACACCATTACAGCTTCACATGGTTTGGGGAAGGCATCCTTCAGCATCAACATAGGGAACTTTGAGCAGATTTTAGAGACTTCTTACATTTTGAGTGTTCTTCCGTCTTCACTTGTGGATTGGGGAGACTTCATTCATGCACCTTTGGTATTGTTTCTTCCTAAGGGGAGGAACATTGTTCGACAGTTTTGGAGCAGCTTCTTCATTCCTTCTCGAGCATCTTCCATGGGTGATCATTGTACATTGTGGGGGGGCTACCTTGTCTCTCTTCTTCTCTTGTATGGGGGGATTTTTTCCTAACATGGGGTTTTTTCCTTCTCATGCCATATTCATAGGCTTTTGTATCTTATCTCTCTTTTGGAAGGTAGTTTTTTCCCATTGGGTTTTTCTATCTTTACTCCACTTGTGAGAGATTTCATTGCATTTGTACATGGGTACCTAACATGGCCTAGTAGTTGGGACCCATCTTGCATTGTTTGCATTTGTGTACATTCTCCCTAAGTTGTACTTAAGGTGGGGTGTTGGTGTAATTATATGTCTTGTACCTTGTCCTAGGTCATAATTACACCTTAGTTAAGTTTACTTAGGGACCACATAGGAGGTTGTTGGAGATTTTCCACATTTGGTGGACTTGACATCTCATTACTTTATCACCTCCACCTTTTTTGGACACATCATGTGATTATCTCTCCACCTTTTGTGGGTGATCCACCTTTTATGGAGATTATCACATTATCCTTTCCCACTTTAGGTGGAGCGATAAATTCTCATTGTTGTCTCATGTCATAAGATTACGACACTTGTCATAATCTTATGCCCTCATATGTTCTCACCTTGGCTATATAACCAAGGGGTCCTCTATGTATTGATTTGTATTGCATCTCATATTATTGACATTGAATACAATTTATTCTTGTCATATTTTATTCTCTCTTTTGTGCTTTTTATTTGGCCTCTAGATCTTGGGTGGCTACCTTCATAACCAATTCTTACAATAGGAAAAGTACTAGTGGTGTTGCATTCTTTCTTGGTGATCATTTAGTGGCATGGCACAACAAGAAACAAGAATTTGTTTCTCTCTCTACTGCTGAAGCATAATACATTGCTGCCACTTCATGTTGTACTCAAGTTATTTGGATGAGTAAAACTCTCTCAGATATGGGTATTGAAGTTTCTAAACCTATTTCTATTCTCTGTGATAACACTAGTGCGATAAATATATGCAAAAATCCTTTTATGTACTCTCGCACTAAACATATTGCTATCAAGTTTCACTTTCTTTGAGAAAAGGTATTGGCTAATGATGTCTACTTATAGTTTGTTGGTTCACAAGATCAGGTGGCTGATATTTTTACTATGCCCTTAGCAAAAGAGTTATTTGAAAGGCTGAGACTTCGATTGGGAGTTATCTCTCAATCGTTACTTCTCTAATTCACCAAGCTTCAGCTTAGGGGGAGCATGTTATATATTTTGACTCACTTATAGCTCTCCTACAATCTTGCTTGTTGCACTGGTACTCTTTTTTTTTGTAGCTGTCTCTCATGATATTTTGGTTGGATTCTCAGTTATGTTTTCATGGAAATGCACATTCTTCTCATCTATCTCTTTCATTGAGGAAAAAAAAGGGAGAGTCATTTGTGTTTTTCCATCAAGGACAAAGGGAGAGTTTGTTCTCAATTGTGTTCTGGTTGGTTTGTCCTTGATGACAAAATTCTACTTTGGGTATCATATCAACATGACATTCAAGTGGTCTTGGTGATGGAGGAAAGGACTATCGGCATAACATTCAAGTGGACTCAGCGAATGTCGAAAGGTCTATCGGCATGAGTTTTGTTCACCGCTGAGAGGTCTTACCGAACGAGTCAGTTTTCACTAACTTATACTTAAGGAGGTTCAATCAGAATAATTAATTCTATCAGCATTGTGTCTTGGAGAGTTTGACTTGTTACATCAACTGATTGACACTTTAAAGATTCACTTCAGCCAGACATGTTACTTTTGGTGTGAAGTCATAGCGATTGCACTTTGTCACACTGATTAGTGGTGGGAAGGTACATCGGTAAGAGTTAGGGTTTGCGGCGTGAGGTCTCGAGAAGTGACTTTTGGTCTCACTAACATTACACATGGAGTTTCATAAGTAGCTTTCAACAGGACTTCTCTTTTGTTTCAACGATAAAAAAGGATCATATCAGCATAAGTTATACCATCGATATAAGGTCACAGCGAGATTGTTATGTCTCATCGATCGGAGGTGGAATAGAAGGATGCATCGATGAGAGAACTATTATGTTACAGTGACTTACAAGGGATAAATTATTTTGGTGAAACTTAACAAAATCTATATAATGTCTCCCCGATAACAATTTATCATGAAGACTCTCATAAGAATGAAGGTTACTTTTTTGGTGAGAGAATTTTTGTGTCTTACTGACCATTGGTAATACATTTTAGTAAGACTCATGAGTTCCGATGAAGAGTCTCAGCGAACCTGTCAAGTCTTGGCTACAAATTCAAATGAATGGCTTTCGATGAGAGGTTGATAATGTCTCGGTGATCAAGTATGAATCACGGGATGTTTCGGTATGACATAGTGTGCTCTCTGAGAGGTCTCCCTGACATAGATATGTCTCGCTGATTGAAAAAAAAAGGGTCTTTGTTGGTATGAGAATTGAATTCTCTTGGTGATCTAAGGTGTGTTCGGGTTGTTTCGGTATGACACAATATAATCTACAGGAGGTCTCCCCGATGTCGGTATGTTATAGCAACCCGCTTGGGACAGATGGTCTCTTTAGTAAGAAAAACCTTATATCACAACGCCACACAAGATGGTGGGTGAATTTTGGTATAATGAAGTTTATCTATATGAGGTCTCCTCGAGAGCGAGATGTTACGATGACAAGTTTGTTCACGGGGGCTCTCGGAAAAACAAAGACTTGTCTACAAGATGTCTCTCCAATATCAAAAG
This sequence comes from Sequoia sempervirens, assembly GCA_007258455.2. Classification (NCBI taxonomy): domain Eukaryota; kingdom Viridiplantae; phylum Streptophyta; class Pinopsida; order Cupressales; family Cupressaceae; genus Sequoia; species Sequoia sempervirens. Next base: position 459,258,033 of record VDFB02000015.1, on the reverse strand, counting down.
GCTATAGTGATAGTGAATGAAACTAATGGGCATCTCAGTGAGAGACTTTCTTACATCTCAGTGAATGGTTAACGAAGTCTCAAACTCTGTGGCTGTCATGGAAATTTCAAAATATAGTTGCAAGCTAACATCATTGATTGGCATCGAATCTCAGAACTGTTACATGGCAAAATTTTCATTGACTTTCCTTTTTGAGCAGTTGCGTTTTTGAAATAATGGATGATTTGCAGCTCTCTGGATAAGCGTTACTCTAATTTTTACCATCATCTACAGATAATCATTATTCAGCTTCATATTCTAAAATTAGCAAGAGAGTTTTAGAATCTTGTGAAAAATTATTTTTGAAGATTTCTTCATAACAGACATACTTGAAATGTATATATAAACTAGTGTTGAAAATAGTGAAGCTCTCTAGTTGTAATTATGAGAATATATTTCCTTGTGTGTATGGAAATGTATGAATAAACTCTGATATGAAAATTCTTCTCTATATAGTATTTTAAGGATTCAATTATTGAATCCTTAGGGTATTCTGTAGACGAGAAAAAAAAGAGATATGTGCTTAACTAAAAATAGAGAAATCCTTTGAGTCATTATTATTGTTCAAAACATATTTTGAGGAGTTGGTACTCCTTGACATGGGTGTCACAAAATGAGTGGTTGGTGCTCCTTGAGTTGGTGCTCAAAAATCAGCCTTAAGGCATTGTGATCAATTGATTATAAAGATTAAGCCTACAAGGCATTTTGGGAGTGGTTTTTATACCCCAAGAGGGTTTTCCACTCAGAAAAATCTTGTGTCTCTTTGTTCTTCTATGTGCTCTTTGATTTACTGTGTTGTTGTTTTAGTTCACTGTTGGGATTATTATTTTTCTCAATTCTGTTTATGAATGATTACATTCAACTCATGAATTCTTTAATCAAAGTAATATTGAGATCAAATCTAAGCTATGTTTTTGAATTAATGAAAATTGGTCAAATCTGTTAAGACACTGATTCACCCCCCCCTTCTTAGTGTCATTTTAACTCCAAAAAAAAATATAATGGATGGGTAGATAGGATGGGTGAGGGGTAGTAAGATGGATAGGATGGGAAAATATTGCCCCAAACTGTAAGGTGCTAGCAAATGTGCAAACTTATGAATAGTATTTTTTTCAAAGTTTCCATAATGATACTTTTCGAAGGAACGATATGAATGGTTTTCACCATTGGATGAATGATTTCTCTTTACTTCTCTTATTTTGTGATTTATTTAATTATTAGTTTTTTTTGATTTTTTTTTTTTTTTGAATTGTTGGATGAAGGATACAAATTAGATGATTATTAATGTCAATGATAGTATTTTTTTATTAAATTTGGATTGAATATAAATATGATTGGTCCCATTGAATTATAATTCAAGATAGAATAATTGGAGAAAAAGTGATTGGGATTGGGATGATAGGGAGTGAATTGATTTAGATTGATGGATTTGGGATTAAATGGGACTAGGATGAATGGTTGTGATATATTTGGAAGGGTTGAATTCAAATTAGTTGTAATTGGATTAGGATGGTTAGATTAAAATTGTCATTTTATTAGGATGGATGAGATTAGAATGGTTATGATGAAGATGGATAATTTATATTAGGTTTTCTTGATGTTTAGGATAACCTAAGACCTAATGGATTAGATTCGGATGGATAATTAAGGATATGGAATGTAGATTAGGATAATTTGTATTATGATAAGAATGGAACCTAGATGAGGGTATTAGTTATTATTAGGATAAAGAATTGATGTTATGATTTTTCTTATGGAATAGGATGAGGAGGTTAGAGAATGATTGGTTGGAATAGATAAAATTTAGTACTAGGATTCAAAAGTATGGGTTATCTTGTAGTGAAAAAGGATTTGGCTATGGAATCTTTAAAATTGGATTTTAAATTTAAATGATTGAAGCTTAAACTAAAAGTTTGTTCAACAAGTTTTTAGAAGTATACACATTATAAAGAAAAAGCACATGGGTTTAAGTGTGGATGTAAAGGATGTTTATTGGTTTAGCACATGAAGACACATCAAATATATTAATGGAATATTCTATTCAAGTGGGTGTGACTTTTTATGTGGGATCATTTAAATATACTATGAAGTTAAGGATAGCTAGGGAATACACAATCATGGACCACCTATACACCCTTTAACATGGAGCAAAAACCTTACCAATAGTGATTTCTATTTCATCAAATCGGAAGTATGATATGCATAACTTATCAAGAATAAATAGTTACTAACACATCATGAATAATGACGACCAAAAGGTCTTATCTAGAGGCTTGAACACAATCACTAAGGAATGCCATCAATATACCCAAAGGTACATGAGACAAAAATCTATGAAATAAAAAGTGAAAGATGTCAAAAAAATTGGTATGAGAGGGTAACCCAATCTCCACTTATCAAGCTATAATGATCTTACAAACATAGATCAAAATAAAAATAAAATCCTATCAATGAGTGCTTCTTTTTATTCAAATCCAAATTTATATACTCTATTTGAACATGAGTGTTCAAATCACACCCTTGGTGATGAAATTCAAGGGAGGTTTTCTAAAATAAAATAAATCCAATAGCTTATGATGCCTAGGATAACCTTGTAGTGCAAAGGAAGATCATACAAACTTGAACTCTTGGGTTAACACAAGAAACTAGAACTAGAAAATGATTTTTATTCCCAATATCATATTGTGGAATGAGGAAGTGCACACACACTTAAAATATATTGCATACACACCAAATAATATTTTCCCCTTAATAAAAATGATGTAAAACTAATTTAGTGATTAAAGTAAAATTTTCAATAAAATTCCTACACTAAATAAGTTATAAATTTAATAAAACGTATCTTAGACACATGCTCTACAAACAAAAATTTTAGTAGTTTCAAAGATAAAAAGTCTTGGACACATTACTTGCTATAAGGATAATGTGTTAGAAGTGAAATTTGAATCCCTAAAAAAAAAAAAATCTTAGAGCACAAAATAATAAATATCACTAGAACATTCTTCAGAAGTTTTTATATGATTTAGAAGTTTTTATATGATTTAAAAATAAATTATAAAGTTTAACTTTTGTATGTAAAATTAATGAGTGTTTAAAATTTGAAAACAAAGGGAGAGTCTTAATAATTATGTAGCATCCTAAATTTTCACTCTTGAAAATTTCAAACTATGTTTGGATCCCTCCTAAGTACATGTGCTTAATTATTCATATCAATTACTTGCTTAATTGTTGTTTTCAAGAAATTGAATTATATATAGAAAATTAAATTATATTTATTTAACAAACATCTACAAAGAAAAATACACCTGGGCTAGGGAACCCAATGCCCTTGTCCCCATTGATCAAGTCCTAAATCTCATATGTTATTGTAGGCCTTAAGTTGTTCACAAATCCAAAACCAATTGTCCACTTATCATAATATTTAATGTGAAATATGTTGAAACTCATATAAATATAAGTCTTTCCCTCTAGTTTAATATCTAAGGAATCTCATGAAAGTTTGGATCTATCAAGCAATTTAAAAAAGAAATTAATGCAATCTCAAGAGCAGAATATGAAGGATATCTACAACACTCTTTTATCCAATTTCATGTCTACAACATATCAACAAATCTATGTTAATTTATATTGTACAATATGTTTTATATTTCATGCTTGAGTTTATTTTTAATGATTACTAACATTTGTAGGATCGTCAAGCATCCTCCAATTTCTCCTTGCATGTGATGTTCCAAGTGACTTCATTCCACAAAGGAATGTAGATTCAAGTGGTAAGTTACAATAGTGTTATTTATGATTAATTTTTATCCATTTTTCCCTATGAGCTCCATAAAGCATGTGATTTATATCATTTCCATCATAGCTATTTGTGGAGGTGGAAACACCAAAATAAGGTTTGGTTGAGGCAATCCCCTATATGGCACAACATTTCCCCCTTGTCCTTGCAAGTTACAAGTCTCAAGTGGACTCAAGTGAACTAGAGATCTCAAGACCTAAAAACAATAATTCAAGCACTCAAGCATGTTTCATCATCAAATTGGGGCAAGTTGATTACTCATAAACTATTGGACTTTGAAACTTGATCTCGATTGCTAAAGATGCTTAGACTAGGATACACCTAGATTTCAATTTTGAAAACCTTGAAAATTAACATTTGAGGACTAGGGTGGCCAATGCCTTTGTCCTACCAATTCTACATTAGATTCATATGATAGGTTTCTCTCTATTTGAGTCTTTCAATTTTATTTTCCATTTTTATGTTTTTGTTCTATATTCTATAGATTTTATGAAAATACATGTCTTTAGTCTTAATTTACCTATTTTACAGCCTTTCACATTATTAAACTCACATTCAATCATTACATCATCAAACTACAAAGGGGACCAAACATTGATCAACTATTCTGGCTCTTCCTTGAGGATAGCAACCAAATAATTTCTCTTGGTTACTTTTGTATCCCCTAATGCTTTATGATAGAATGAGTGATTTAGCCTTAGATCCCATTTTTCCATATCAAAAATTATCTCTAAAAAGCTAGGATAAATTTTTAAACATCATGTTCACTACATCATAGTCCATTGATTAATCTTTCCAACACTTACAAAATATTGAAAATCTAATACATGAGTATAAAATTATAATATTTTAAAATTATCTTTTTATAAAAGACTAAAAAGAGGGTGGGGGTACTTAGTTAGCTAGTTAGGCCCTTGTAAATAGAATATGTAACTAATAAGTAATAGGGAATTAATTTTTAATAGAATGCAAAAAAGAATGCAAACTATACAATTATACAAATTACTAGAGAAAGAACTTAAAAATAGATTTTTATCGAAACTATTTTCCTACAAAAAAAATATTTCATATCATATATTTATTGTTATTATTAAATCCTTCTAGACTAATCTATGATGCCCAATTTTCATTTGAAAGCTCCTAGTAAAGTTTCACCTCTAAATCTCTCTAAAAAAGGGAAAAAAGTAAAGATCAAGTTAGGATAAATCTACAAACTGCAAAAATGAGAGAAAAGTCCTACTAGGTGTGCTTGAATGTGAGTATTAAAGAAAGGAAAATAATGAAGAATAAAAATAGAAATTTTAATAGATAAAGGTGTCAGAGCCACTATATTATATTAATATCAAAACAGTTCTAGAATCAAGCATATACATAATTTGTCTCCTTATAAATAGGGGATAAAAAAGGACACAACAATGCCATATTATGTTTACATAGGTATTACAATAGTGAAGAAATATAAAGAAAAGTAAAATAACATAGCTCTCACTAGCTATTGTAGTCTCAACTAGAGGAGAAGATAGGAGTGTTGACATAGATGTTACACATGCACACCAACAAGAAGATAAATTATCATAGAAGAGCATGTGAACCTACCTTTACTTGAAAGATCCACTGAGAAAACCTAAATCTATGGTGATCTTAGTTTGATACCAAGGCTCGTGAATGCTAGGACTTGACGCACTAGGTTCTCTCAAGTTTCATTACGTAAATTTTTGTTAAACATGAGGAGTCTATGGTCTTTGCAGGTTAGCTGGTATCCAAAGGATCATAACATAAGCTCAATTTGATCACTCGCATGTCACTTAACAACTACATGAAATTAAATATTTGCAATAATATTTCATGAATTCAAATTACTAGCATATATTCATGTAGATTTAGCATTGATCACTCTAAAAATTGATGGAAACAAAATATTTACAATAATAATCCATGCATTTATTAATTTTGAAACATTTTCTTAAAATATTAAATATCTAATATAAAAAAAGCATAAAAAGGATACTAAAATTTAAAGATTTCTCCTAGGTATTGTCCATGCATGCTTCAAGAAATAAGCTAAATCAAAGAAAACCACTCTATACTTCACTATATTGCTTCATAGCTAGGCATAGAATGATGCTAGGGTTTGAAGAAATGTGGATTAGTTTCTATTGGATAGTATTAGTATGCACCCAAATCTAGCACAATACACAATCTTTTTTGATAGGAATAAACAATCAGCTATGCATGATTTTGTATCAAGAAATAGCTTTTGAATCAACCTTGATTTTAGTTAACTTTTGTGAATGTTTATGTTAGACCTACACAAATACAACAAAAAATCATACAATTAGATCATTATGCAAGTTAAATCAACATTCCCCATAGAATTCATTTGAAATACACAAAATAAGAAATGGGAATGAAGAACACAAATGAAAACCATCAAATCCTATCTAATGCAAGAAAACTCTCAATCCCATGGGGGAATTGGTGCCATTTTGATGTGGAAAATTTCCCTTTCCTAATCCCTTGTAAGCTAAGCTTGAGGGATGATTTGATGCTCCTTGGTTGAATTCCTGCATAACCTAGCCATGGAAATGAGAAAATGGATGAACAATGGATGAGAAAATTCAAAATATGAAGATAATGTATTTGCATGAAGATGTGGATCCAAGATCAAAGTGATAGCCTCTTATTTATAGATGAGAGTGATGGAGAATGAGGAAAAAGGGATGAATGTGAGATCAAACACCAACCAATGACCAAGTGTCGCTTGTCAACATGTGAGTGGACAAAGGTGGAGCACATTTTGGTCATTGTGCAATTAAATGCAATTAGGTGGAATTTCAAAATGGATGAAATGACATGTTGGAGGGAGGAGAAAATTAAGTTAGTGTCACTTGGCTCAAGGAAAAAGGACATGTAAGATGTTTAAATGCCTTGTTGGATGTACAAACTCTTTTGGAGGGATTTTTCAAATTTGGAGAATATTCCAACATTGATGCCTTTTGAAAGTAATTGAGGATTTAATAAATCAATTGAAATGATTTTCATGAGCAAGTTGCAAAAGCTAGAGGATTTGAGTGATTAAGATTAAGATTAATCAAGATTTGATTAATTTAAAAGGAAATTAGTTGATTTGACCATTTTGATTTTGATTTTTGGATTAATTTAAATCAAAATGAGAAGAATATGATTTAGACTTAATTAAATAAAGATTTTTATTTATTTAATTAAAAGGAGATGATGTTAGATTAAATCAAATCAATATTGATTTATTTAATTTAATTGATTGACTTTAGAGATTTAATTAAATAAGTTGAATTATTTAATTAAAGGGAGACTAAATGATTAATTAAATAAAATGATTTATTTAATCAATAGGAGATGATGACTTAATCAAATAAATAATGATTTATTTAATTAAGAGATGAAATGTGGTGGATTTAATCAAATATAGATCATTTGATTAAATGATTAGCAAAGAAGATGATTCAAGATGAAGCAGTGTTAGTAATCAGGATCAGTTGTATAGGACCAATCGATACATTTTACGTGTCTACAACTTCAAAATAAACATACAAGTTTTTAGTCCAAAATGGAACAAAAACTAGGAAAATGAATAAAACTTGCAAAATTTTAATTCTCTAGAATCCAAAAATTCTAAACTTAACAAAATAGAACAACTCTTGGCCCTTTTATAGAAACAAGGTAACCGAAGAGTTTAAATGGAACACATGAAACAAAATCAGAGGAAAGAATTAAATGATAGCACGCGACAGATGACAGTTGGTAGATAAAATTTCTAGATTAAGTCAAAGATGTTTTGACTTCTTTTAGCAGCAAGCTTCCAAACTTTGGTCTCCAAGTTGTGGGTACTTTCACATAAAAATGAAAAAGTATTAACACTTTCTTTTAAAAAATCCTCAAGATTAGCTATCTTTGTCAAGTCTAAGAATGACCATGCAAAAGTTCACTTCGAAACTTTTCCTGTGTACAAGACACCTGAATTTTTGCTACCCAACCATGAGTATTTCTTCACTAGACTCCTAGTATGGAGACTCATCTTCTCCTTTTTCTTGCTAATATTCTTGGGAGGCAATCAAGACTTGGTTTATACACTCCCTTGGAACACTTCAAACTATACTTATGCCCTGAATATTCTTCTATTGCTTTATTGATGGTTCATTCCTCCACACTATTTCTATTTCATACTTGTTCATGCAATTCTTGCACTTGATGATCTCATGAATGGTGTAACAACCCATTTGAAATTATTACTTAATTAATAATATTGTAAATGCTACATGAATAGACTCCAAATTAAAAGACATAAATAGCGGCTAAAGTCAATCATAGCTACACATGTCCATTTAACATGTCCATTTAAAATGTGTCAAATATTCATATATTCACTTGAAAATTCAAATTACAATATCAGGTTTGACTTGGCTCCTAAGGCCACAAAGTCATTACATTGTACATTTTTCATCATATACATGAATGCATTACATCAAGTTACATCTTAGACTAAAATTGTCTTGCGAACAACTAAGGCTCTTCTTTGACACTTGCCTCCACTGGTGGATGAGAATTGTTGGAAAAAAAGGAAAGACAACTAAGACGAGGGGTGAAATAGTTGTCATAGAATATTTACACTTTTCAAACTTTACTTAACTTAATCTCATATTTGATGAATGAACAATAAACCATAAACAATCAACACATCAAAAACATAGAGAACACCAATATTTTTATGTGGAAACCCTATTAAGGGAAAAACCATGGTGGATGTTAGTCCACAATATTATACCCTGTTAAAAGTATAATGAGAATAAATGGGAATGCACATGCATTTAGGCACACTTCCTAGAGCTCACCGCTCAAATATAGAAGGGCTCACTGCCTGAGAAAGATTCAGATTAAAACCATCTAGATTGTGAACTGAGAAAATAGCTTCTTTAAAATCCTAATTATAGTTCCACTTAAGCACAAGAATACTTCTTCACACTTCGCTCAAACTTCTTCTCATTCTGCTCTATAATTGAATGATTAGAACACTATTCACACATCTACACTTTTCTTGGCATATATTCCCTCTTATGCACACACTAACTTCACTAAAAAAATTGCTCTTATATATCCACAACATGAATTTACATCAATAACTTAGTCGGCCAAAAATATAAAACATATTTATAATGTCGGCCGAAATTTACAAATAAATTTTCAATGTGGATCAAACACCATTGGCTAATATCATGATGTGACCAAAAAAAATATCCTCAAGCACACCAAACATTCAAATTTAAATATTCAAGGATCCACAACACACTACAACCACCATGTTGATCAAGAACATGAAAACCTGAACATACCAAGAAAAATATTCAACCACGAGTATATCAATTAACACAGATGTACAAGGATATAAAATGATCTAGAAGCATCCAAAACAATAAGAACTAACAGATAATCATCCACAACAACAAAAATTACTAGAATCACATAAAATTCAATCGAGAAGACTAAAAAAACCCACATAAATACTGTTAAAACACAACTACTCATAGCACAATCAAATCTTCACGTGAACATCTGAAACTTCTGGTAGGTGAATCAAATACACTCAGTAGAAAAACCTTTAATCCATAACAACTAATCTTAAACCTACAAAACAAGACACCTTCATGACCTTCACTGATCCATTGGGAACTAGCAACAATTTTCTCAATATCCTCGACATATACAACCTTCAATACAACAAATGCTAATAGTGTTGACATCAATGAGAACCACATATCAAAAACATAATCAGAGCATCCAGCAATCTCCCCCTTTGGCATTGATGGAAACAAATGATGTGAAAAACACCATCAACACAACTCTCAATCAACACTTACTCCCCCTTAGATTCTGACTCTTCTTCCTTAACCTCTTCTACATGATCTTCTCCCCACAAGACTCTTCACTCAAAATAAACAATAGTTTTTCACATGACTCTTCTCCCCCTTTGATATCAATGGTAAAGATAAGCACATCTTTCCACATGCAAGCTCTGAACCACATATCTACACATTTGACTATTGCCCCTGAGCAATAGCCATGGGAACATCAATCCAAATCAAAATGTAGCAATTAAACATACAAATTAATGCATGTAAATGCATCTCTAGTTCATAAAAGGAAGGGTAATTACCCCTAGTATCCCTCTAAGATACAGAAAAGTATACTTCAGAAATGGCTTGGTGAAAATGTCTACAATCTATTCTTTGGTAGGAACATACTCTAGTCTGACTTCTTTCTCACTAACTTTTTCCCTCAAGAAGTGAAACTTGATTGATATATGCTTGGTAGCAAAGTGTAGCACCAGATTTTTTGATATGTTAATTGAACTTGAGTTGTCACAATATATGGCAATAGGTTCATCATATACTACTCTGATATCTTTTAGCATATGCTTCATCCACATCACTTGAGTACAGTTATTTGCATCAACATTAAAGTCCGCCTTAGTAGTAGATAGAGAAATGCAATTCTTATTTTTGCTCAACCAAGAGACCAACTTCTTCCCTAGGAAGAAGGAACCACCACTAGTACTCTTCCTATCATCTACATATCCTACCCAATCCACATTAGTGTATGCATTCAAAGTAATATCATTATCCTTAGGATACCAAAGCCTAAAATCATTTGTTCCTTTTAGATATCTGGAAATTCTCTTTATAGTAGTCATATGAGACTCTTTTGGATCAGCCTAAAATCTAGCAACCATACATAAAACATTTATAATGTTTGGTCTATTCCAAGTCAAGTAGATCAATCCACCAATCATTGACCTTTATCTTGTTTTATTTTCCTTAAGAGAATTGTCATTCAGTGTTAACTTGCATCCGGTTACCATGGGAGTATCAATAGGTTTTAAGTCTTCCATTCCAAACTTCTTCAGCAACTCTCTCACATATTTGGACTAAGATATGAAAATCCCCTTGTCTAATTGAGTAACTTGTAATCCCAGAAATAACCTCATCTCTCCAATCATGCTCATTTCAAATTCATTCTTCATTTCATCAGCAAAATTCATACATGGATTATCATCTCCTCCAAAATTAATGTCATCAACAAAGACCTCAATAATTAACTCTTTGTCATGATCCAATTAGAAATACAAGTTATTGTTAGTTGTAGGGCATGTGCAGGATCATGGTATGCCAAAAAGTGGCAATGGAGAAAAAAATACGTGTTTCTACGACTCAAAAATGCGAAAATGGTGAGTTGACTTTTTGGAGCTGGCGTGACTACCGAGGCAGAGGGAAAACTTAGTTTTAGGAATCGGATATCCGATCCAAATCAGATATCCGATTTGGATCGGATATCCGATTTTGTTGAAGTATATATATAAAAAAATCAGGCGACCAAAACTCATTCACATTTGTTTTCGGCTCAACGGCGGCGGGCACACAGTGGAAAGCGAAATCTGATATCCGATTTGGAGTCCATCTCTAACAGGTAAAGTTCTTTATTTTTTATCAAATTTTCAATTAGATTTGTTTATTTTTAGTTGATTTTTTTCAAAATAGGGTTTTTTGGTAGAAAAACTAGGGTTTTTTGGTAGATTTACAAAAAAACATAAAAAATTGAAGAAAAATAGTAAGAAACTACTTTTTTTTAAAATGTAATGGCATTTCCATAGCATACAGACATTGAGAGCAAATAAAATACAAAGTTCAATCCATGAATTATAGAAAATAGATTTTTGTTGGTTATATTCATATCGTTGATTACATTGCACAAAACATACTACAAGCTGCATAAATATGGCTACATTTTTCATACATGTCTGCAAAGCATTTTATCAAGCAGTTCAACGCTTCGCTATGGCTAAAACCTTAAAACAGGTGCTTATGAACAAGTTATGGATGCTTGGAAAAGATCTATCAAAGCATAATGGTAAGCAATAGCATAGACAAGGCAGTGAACTATTTCAAAAAATGCCTCAAAGAAATGTGGTCTCATGGTGATGGAATGCCATGACAATCCATAGCAATTTGCTTGTCATGGCATTCGTTATGGCATTCCATAACCATGAGACCACATTTCTTTGAAGCATTTTTTCAAATAGTTCACTACCTTTTCTATGCTACCACATTCTTCATACATGTCTACCAAAGCATTTTATCAAACAGTTCAACGCCTTCATGCTATGGGTAAAATCCTAAAACAAAGTGCTTTCAAACAAGCTATGGATGCTTGGAAAAATCTACCAAAGCATAATAGTAAGCAATAACATAGACAAAGGCGTTGAATTGTTTGAAAAATGCCTCAAAGAAATCAGTCTCACATTGATGGAATGCCATGACAATCCATAGCAATTTGCTTGTCATGGCATTTGTCATGGCATTCCATCACCATGAGACTACATTTCTTTGAGACATTTTTTTCAAGCGATTCACTACCTTGTCTATGCTACCACATTTTTCATACATGTCTACCAAAGCATTTTATCAAACAGTTCATTGCCTTGCTGCTATGGCTAAAAGCCTAAAACAGGTGCTTTCAAACAAGCTATGGATGCTTGGAAAAAATCTATCAAAGCATAATAGTAAGCAACAAGCCATGGTCTCATGATTTTTCTTGTGTGAAAATCAGCTCGATTTTATTCACATTTTTTTCCAGATTTTAAACACGTTTTTTTGGCGAATTTGCAGTTTGAAACGAAAAAAAATCATTGACCAAAAAGTCAATGATTTTTTCAAAAAATCAGGGAAAAAATCATCCAACCTACAGATTTTTTAAAAATCGCGATTAATCGGGATTTTTTGTAGATTTATGCTTCACTGATTACAACACATTTCAAACTTAAAACAAAATCAAACCAATAGTAAACAACCAAAATACCTTAAACATAGTTCATTAATGTTCACTATTTTAAATACACCTATACTACAAAACATTGAAATACCTCGCTTTGGAAAGTACAATGGTAAAAAATATCCTAATAACCATTTGTTAGTTTTTACTACCTTGTGTAGAGACTTTATTTTTGAAGATTCACTCATAGTGAAACTCTTTTCTAGATTATTGAAAGATATGGCCTTGGATTGGTTTTGTTCATTGTCAAACAATCAATTACCTCCTTTACACAACTCATTAATGATTTCCTCCAACACTTTCAAGTGAACATCAGTCCTCAAGTTACATTAACAAATTTAGTTCATTGTAATCAAGGACCTAAAGAGAAAATAAAAAACTTTATGAAATGATACTAATCCCTTTATTTGAAATTCTCCTATAGTCTTCAAGATGTTGACATTCAAAGGGTGTTTATAGATAACTTACAACCTAATATTCAAGATAAGAAATTGCTAATGAAATATCCATCCTTAACACGTTTTTGTATAACCCTTCATGATTATCGAATATCGATTAGTTGGTATGAAGGTACCCCTTCATAGGCTCGTATTGGTCAATCATATAAGTCATGCCTCAAAACAACTATCAATCATTTAAAAAGAAAAACAAAATATTCATTACTTGATAAACATTCATGTCAAACTGCTCATAATATTGAGACAGAAGTAACTACTGTAAACATAACTCTAGATATAAATTTAGGCCATGAGATAGGAAATTTTCATAGTGGTTTGATTCTCTCCATGTGATCATGTTGCAATTGTTAAACAAGAATATGATTCAACTTCAATTAGTCATATTAAAAAATTAAGCCTTTACCACCAAACTTTAATGCAAAAACATTTTTTCAATATCATCATTACACCTCTCGACATGATATGGAAAGATGTAAGCATATATTATAACCAAGTGCAAGACCTCATTCTAATCAAATCCAGTTGGATGACCTATTAATGACAAAGGGAAATAAATTGGTTTTCACCTAATCAATACTTACAAATATTTACAAGCCCATTGCCAATTCATTCAACAAACTTTGTTCAATACAATGATAATGAAAGAAGATGATAATGATTTTTCCATCTTTATAAACATTACTAATATTCAAAATCATAAAGGAAAAACCAATATTTTTGTTTGACATTTCTTTTACATATATTGTTTAATACGTAGCTACACTCGATGGTCTTCTTTATACCAAGTTTGTAGAAACCGAAAGGGAATACTCATTGATCCATGTACATAGTGAATATGATCAAAAAGAGTTATTGTATGTACATGAACTTTATGCAGATGATTATGAACAATCAAAAGCATGATTAAAAGCTCATGATGGTTATGGCTTCCCTATAATTGGTTTGATAACTCTCCCAGTAAAGGTTGGACCTAAATAGTTGGGTGGTTTTGATAGATTTTTTATGAAAATTTTGAGTTTAGCATGGATTTTGATAAAATTTGAATGTTTGCAATGGATTTTGACTTAAAAATAGTGTTTTTTATGCATTTGGATTAAAAATTAGAAAATTTTATAGATTTTTATTATAAACTAGGGTATTTTTATAATATTTTCATTTATATTATCTAATTCTAATTAGATTGATTTGTTTTTATATTGAATTAGGCATTATGGCTGCTGACGATGAAAATGCACCAATTCCACCACCTCCACCACCTCCACCTCCTCCACCTCCTCCACCTCCACCTCCTCCACCTCCACCACCTCCACCACCACTACCTCCACCACCTCCATAGCCATCAATTCAAGAATTAATTTCTAAAAAATTGCAACAATTAAGGGGCATTTCTGAAGTTTATACGAGAGTCCCTCAATTATCTTCGATGTCAAAAACAATGAATGAAATAATTAAAAATATAGAAACCCTCTCCTCGCAACATAATGCCTTTCATTCGTGGTGAGAAAACATGAGAGAATATTATGCATGTGGATTGTCCTATGATGATGTGAAAGATCTTGGAATAATAAAAGCCCAAATAGCCTCTTTGTTGTTAACCCGATGTGGTTTGCGGTTAATGTTAATAAAAACAAAACTTTCTATAAAATGGGTGCACTCCTTAGAGACATTGTAGAAAATTTTTGGGATGGTTGGTGTATGGTTTTAGAACTTCACGAACAACAATTTGGATGTACCATTTTACTTTATAAAAAAATTATATGTTGAGTTTGTGTTAGGGCATCATGTCAATTACTTTGACATTAGACCCTTCCAGGGCGTTGGTGGAGGTATGCCCCAAGATAGAGAAGGGGCAGTTAGAGTAATACCCCACCCACATGTTCCCCTCCCTCCCCTTCCTCCGCCACCTCCAGTATACCATCTAGATATTATGCAGGATGCGGCCACACAGACTATCGATGCTATTCACTCTTTGAGTGGTCTTTTGGTTTCGCATGCTTCTATAGTAGCTCAGCCACATTCTAGTGATGTTGGTGATGGCTCGAGTGCTACTGCATCATCCTCATCAGGTCCACATATTTGTGTACCACATACTTGCTCCATGTGCCGCCAAATATGCTTGGGTCCTCTTGTAGAGCCTGCCGAGCATCCCCTAGACACTTCTGATTATGACTTCCACGATGTGGATATTATAGATCAGACATAGGGGAGTGGATCACACCATATAGAGTCCTCTCCTGCTAGAGAGGGGGACATTAGAGTCGTGACACAGGTAAAATTTAAGTTG